>WURS02241435.1:0-19604 GCA_011762765.2 Rhinocypha anisoptera | reverse complement strand
CTAGGTAAAAATTGTATCTTTTTTGATAGTGAAATAGAGTATTAATGATTAAATTGTAAGTGGAATGTTGATGTCTCCCTTTGTATTATGTCTTTATGTATTGAATAGCTTTTTTGTTAAATAAATATTATTATTTGTTAGTATTATGAATTTATTACAAATAGGAATGAATAAAAGTACTATTCAATAATTTGAAAAATTATTTGTGAATAAAAGGTGTGTGAATTCTCCCAAACCGGTTATTGATTGATTCGTATTGCAATACATATTTTTTAAAATGACCATATGTATTAAACATCAAAAATAGATGTTTGCATTTATTATTGTTAAAATATATGCATACTACACAAAATTTGTATTTACTTAGAGTCATGTAAAGGAAATTATTTTGATTTCAATGTGCCCATCTTCTCACATTGTGTCGAAATTTAATTTAATGTGGCAGAAGTAACTTAAACAATAAATGAAAGTGATGGGTAAGGTGTATGCAACAACAATGTGTAGTAAAAGTGGATAATGAAAATAATAGAGATTAACCCTTTTAGTACTAGCAGGCCGATCTATCAGCCCTAGGGATATGTGCAAAAAATTCAATGGTCTGATCTATTGGCCCAATTTTCTGTTTAATAAATAATTTCTTCTGAAATTGTTTAGGAAATAAAAATATAAATAAAGTATTTTACTTATCCTGTGTTTGGAGAATAAATAAAAAAATGACATTAACAAGTTGATATTGATACACAAAAAATATATTTAAATGTGTAAATCAAGAAATTATACGAAAAAACCCTGGCATTTTTCGCATATACCAGGTGATAGGGGCTGGTGGTAAAAGGGTTAAAGGGATGTTTGAGTCATCCATTTGAAAAAATTGGATATGATTATTTGTCATTGAGTACAAAAGATGGATACCTTATTTGTCAGTGTTCATAAGAGTTGAACCACAAAAAATAGATATAAGAAAAGAGTAAATGCTATTAGAGGGAGGTTTAGATAGATTGTAGAGACCCTCCAGACTAGGATAGATAAGGAGTCTCAAGAGAACAACAATATATATGTATGTATATGAGACAATATTTTTAGGATAGTGACAATGGAAAATGGGTAAGCAGTAATTAAATATGGAAAAAGTTACTAGAGGTAATTCCATAATTTATGACCTAAAATCAGACTTATTGGTTGTATGCACCTTTCCCAAATAGGATCCCTGCAAAAGGTGTACTTATATGCATTTGTGTAGAACCTGAATGAAGAAAAATGGACAATGGTTTTGAATGACTAATTGTAAATGATTGCCTCTCAAATAAGCATGTGGACTTATTTTGGAGTCCATTCATTAAAATGGGAATTTTCAAATAATCAAAGAGGTATTTACTGCTTCCATTTTAAGAGGCTCTCCTTGATCAAAATTTAAATCTGTGACCATTCTTTGACAGTATGGAGCAGTAATACATAATTGTACTCAAGCATTTCGTCTTTGACCCTCTTTGTAAAAGCTTTTGATTGCTTCAATTGTATTAAATAAGAGTGTTTGCTAGATGGAAGAAAATGAATATTTGGCTTTATCACATACAAGAATTAGTTTCTTCATAAAATAGGTTCAAGATGGTGGTCACCCAGAAAAAATCTTAAGAATACAATACACAGTGCTGAAAAAATAGAACATGCCGGAGTAGGCTTGGCTTGATGTTTAAGAAAAGAGTGAGGTATGTTGTAGTGCCATAATAATACAATATGTAACCGTAAAGTTGTATAATCAAAGCAATATATTCCAAATAAAAAAAGTGATTCCAAAACAGGCACCTGAAAAAAAAAATCACAAATCTAATTCTAAGGCTCTTTTTTCATATGGAACTAGGGCAGATGGCCTATTGGACTTTTTGTGATTGGTCCTCTTTCAAATTTTAAAATACTGATAGAAAATATTTGAATGATTATTGTGGTATTTTGAACTATATATGTCATTTATCCTTTTGCAGATAGCTGGCTGCGGTGTCTCACTGTACCTAATTTCTCCGCAAATGGCTGGTGGGATGCTGGTTGTCATTCCACTTGTCATATTAACTGGGACATTAATAGGTTCTGTTCTCAGGAAAATTTCCAGGCAAGCACAGATTCAGGTTGGTCTTAACAAGTATTGTTTATGAAATAAAACCTTATGCATTCTAATTTATTGGAGACAATATGTACTAAACAATAGAAATAGCATTCAAGTGGTAATCTGGGTTGCTTCTGCAGTGACTTCCTACTTTCAAGGGATCCAAGGGTTTAGAAGGGGAACCCCACTGACTGGGAAAATGTCAAAAGTCCTGCTGAGTTGGGGTGCAGAAGGGTAACATTCTATACCTGGGTTACTCATCTTCAGTGACCACTCTGATGTGTATAGATGTTCATTTGTTTGTGTATAAAAAGTTTCAATGGGTAAACCTTACTTTAGGGCTTTTCCAGTGAAAAACTTCCGTCAGGTTAAAATGGCTATAGCAACAAAAGGGTTAAAACAATTTTAGCTACAATACTGACCAAACTGATAAGTCTCTCAAATTTGGTGTTTACAGACCCAAATACCAAAACTGCAAGGCCATTTACATGGGACACACCATATGCAATTTCAAACTGAGAACCAAAGATTATAAAAAAAGACTTCCTGGCTGGCTCCCACACATCCCTTTTTGCCAAACACCTACTCACCAGCAACCACACCTCTGCTTTTATCTTCAAAATTCTTCACTATGAGAAGAAAGGCAATAAAATCGACACCCTCAAGCAATTCAAAATAACCTGGACGTTACCACACAGTGGTCAACGAATATCTCCTTCATAACCACTCTCTTCTGCTCCAGTTCACAGATCAGGTTCATTCACCTAAATGCTGCCGTGAGGGGACTCCCCAGTCCATGACTAGAAGCACTAGCTTATCGCAAGGGAACTGTGGTGAGCCCCCTGGCCAAGGTACATGGACACGGAGAACCAGAGTTTGCCAATACACCTGACACCTTCACAGTTCATTCTTCAGGCACCACTCTGTTTACTCGTAAAATTCATTCAAAACGGCCAATAGTGCTAGATGAAAGCTCCTATCTTATGTTTTCACGTTAACATCTTCCATCAACATTTACTGTCAATTGTGTCCCAGCCTTAACTGGTCAAAATATATCAAGATGTCATTTATGGAATGATTAAGGATCCCTTCAGCTTTATATAATATACTATTTTATTGTTTTCTGCTGTTTGTCCAGAATTACCAAGAAATAGAGTTCACATTATTCTCATAAAATTATTCTTCCAGTGGATTATATGCCAAATAGCATATATATTGTACATTTATTTATAAAAACAATCCATGAAAAATTATAATTTTTTCATTATCGGAAGAAACTGCTTATTCATGAAATCAACCTCTGTAGGCAGCCAGAGCCACTGTGGTGGGTGAAGAGGCCATTTCTAACATTCGGACAGTGAGGTCATTTGCATCAGAGGGCAAGGAAGTTGAACTGTACAATAAGGAGGTTGACAATTCACACAAGATAAATGAAATTCTTGGATTTGGAGTTGGACTCTTCCAGGTATGAAAATGACATACTTATTTGTTGGTGTAGATTTATTTTTAAAGATGTGTTTAGTGAAAAAAACATCTTTCAGCATTTGAAAACTGGAGGAATTGTCTCTAAAGCTTTCTTTACATTGAAAATAAGGAATTATTGGAAAAGTTTAGTCCTTTCTACCTAAACTTATCAAATATTGTTTTTAAATTTTGATGATTAAAAACAATGAAAGGATAGCTCTTGTAATGTGATACATTTATTTGTTTATGTACAGGGAGGAACTAATTTATTTCTCAATGGGCTGGTACTGACCACGTTGTATGTTGGAGGATACATGGTGTCCACAAATTCTGTTTCTCCAGGTGATCTGATGTCATTTTTAGTGGCAACACAAACCATACAGAGATCATTGGCTCAATTGTCACTTCTCTTTGGCCACTTTGTTCGTGGAATGAGTGCAGGAGGTCGTGTTTTTGAGGTAATATCATGACAATCACTGTTCGGTCATTCACTAAATGATATTAACCCTATCCCTCACATTCAGTTCATTTCCTGAATCAATATTATTTGGTGATATTTACCTTTTTGAGCAATAATGTGCTATGCTGTTTAAAAAAATATGCATATTTTTTTAGAGAAAAATATTCTTATTTACTAGTATGTAGTGTTTAGGTGATTCATGTTAATAGATTTTACTGGCTTCTCCAAAAATATATTCTTTGGATACCTTTTTATTTACTACATACTTTAATATAGGATAGACACAAACTATATTAATAATTTATGTTAAGGTTACATAAAACGACATGATGTGGTACCTATTTCTTGAAACATTCCTGAATTATTACTTTTTAATATTTATTTTAATGATTAAACTTCTCTATGATTAGCCTTTTTATCAATGGAACTTTAAAGTGTCACTATTTACATACCCCGTTAGTAAAAAAAACTTGTTTTCTGCTCCTAGAATAAGATACTTAGGCATAAACAAATATGTCTTTTCCAGTTAATTGTAAATATCAGATAAAACATAACAGTTAAGTCAAGTGCATTAAAAATATGATTGTAACTTATTTATTCAGAGGAATGACACATACAAAATAAAAATAAGGTCAAATATAGATAGAATAAAAGAAATGAAATCAAAATGCATTTACAGAAAAAAATTTGATATACCTATGTATAACGTGACTAAGAAATATAATAATGATTTTAAGATTCATGTTGAGAATACATAGATGAGATATGATTCATCTATTTATTTTTGTGATATTGCCTATGCAAATGCATTTGCTTGTGCACAGGCATTATTACAAAATCTTAACATGTCACAACATATATAACAATAGTTACCTGTAATTAGAGTTACTTATGATAAATCATAAAAAGTGCATTAAGAGTGATGCATTATGAGTGAAGAGATTAAGAAATATAAATATTTAACACACACTTCAAGATTCATAATACAGGAACAGCATGGAATTGCTATTTCAGGAAAGCCATTATAACTCATACAAAGCTTTGAATTCATTTAGGATCTACCATCAAAATACCATTAACGATGTATGTTTATATCAATATTTGTATTGAGAAGTATTCCCTTATAACTCTATTAAGGGGAGAGTTAATGGCAATAATTTTCAGTACATTTATTTGCATTAAATCTTTTTAGCCTTTATTTGTCAAGTTGGGAGATTAAAATTTATTTTTTCCCACAGGTAGAGGGAAATTCACTGTATCTGTATCAAATTTTTTATAGGTAAATTAAATGATGCAATATGTATCTACTTGGAATAAGATTGGTTTCTACCATATAATAATTATAATTAACCTCATTATTGTGTGTCTAAGTACCTACAAGGAATCTCATTTTAGATGATTCAGTAACTTAGGATGGGATTTGGTACCTGTCAGTACCTTTTCCCCCCTTGATATTCATTACCAGAAAAAATAAACTGTGGACAACTGCTCCCACATTAGATATTTAACAGTTTTGTGGATAAATGTGTGATTATATTAATGTCATTCCAAAAGTAATGTTGTTCCTGCTCTAAGGTGTGTTGTTAAACAAACCATTGTTTATGAATTACCTCAGCGATGAAATATAATGACATAATTTGTCTTGTTTTCATTCTAGTACATTAATCAGGAGCCATCCATGCCTCTAACTGGCGGAAAAATTATTCCATTTCATTCTTTTATTGGGGACATATCTTTTGAAAATATTTCCTTTACTTATCCAACCCGACCAAATCAGGTAAGCAACCATACTTTATTGGTATGTTGTCATTTACTATGTCCAGCAGTAGGAAAGTCATTAGATTAATAGAAAGTTTTAACAAAGCTCATTCCTCCTAATCTATTTGTGTCTATACATAGGAAAAGTGATTATTTCTTATACTTTTGATTGGTGTGCAAATGTCATTGATACTTGTGATAACACTTGTTACATTGCTGATATTTATATGGGATATGTAATATTAAAAAATGAGTTAAAAGTTTGTATTTTTGCATTCTATGTTTTAAATTTCTTTCAAACCAAGTCTGTGCTTAAAGACTTCAATTTAAAAGTACCAAATGGGAAAGTGGTGGCCATTGTTGGCTCATCTGGAAGTGGGAAGTCCACAGTAGTGTCTCTTCTTGAAAGGTAAGAAAATTTGTGTATTTATCAAATTGATACATGTTTGTCTTGAGTCATGAACATCATTTGTTCTTATGATAGCCTAACAATAGTGCAAGAAGGTTCTGCATACTATCAGGAAGTTCTCATGTTTGGAAGAACTTTAAACACATCGTATATTTACAATTAATGAATCTCAGTCTGCGAAACAAGAAATTAAATTAATATAAAGAGAACCCTACAAAAGCAAATAATACAATTTTCTTCAGTGGAGTTATGATATAACAACAAGCTTTTAGACTTCAGAAACTGAATAAAAGTAAGTGCTGGGGTATTTGATAAAAATAAGATTTTTGCTCTTTTTCGTAATAATTTTATTGATAGTTTTTTAAATATTGCTGTTTTTTAATATTATTATTGTATTTCCAGTGTTTTGGGTGCAAAAATTTATTATTCTGAAATGATTAATTTTTATGATAGAGCATTTTAAAATGAAATGTTATGATGTGGAGAAGAATTCATATGTCAGCATATGGACTAGTTGAAATTATATTATAATTTGAAATTAAATTATATCATACTAGTACTGAGGAGCAACAGTATACAATCTTTTTTCAACTTAGTTTCATGACAAGGGCAGACTGGACTATTTTTTCACAATGATGAACTTATCTTGTAATAGATAATTATGTAAGCAATTTAATGAACAATGGACACATCAATGAACATGATCAAAAAACTAATTATCAAGTATTTACTGAATGCATAATTTGATCCTTACTTCTAAATATTACCTTGCCATCACCATTGCCTATAAAATCATTCTCTTCAACCAGATTTCAATTTTCTTCCATTTCGATTTCCATGAATTAACTAATACATACATACATATTTCCTTTTTGACCCATTTCATTTATTGCCATAATTATTCTTCAGTTGAAGGTGGTACAAGTTGTGCCAAAATGCAATCTTAGTTCATAAAAAAACTTTTGAGCAATGAAGAAAATCATTTTATTATACATATATCCATTTTATTTCTCTGAACCGTTGCTTTCACTATTGCCAATATCCTTTCCTAGGTTCTATGACGTCAGTGAAGGATGTGTGAAAATTGATGGAGTGGATGTAAAAAATTTAGATCCTTCCTGGCTGCGTGGACGAGCTATTGGATATATTGGTCAGGAGCCGATTCTTTTTGCCACTTCCATCCGAGAAAATATTAGATATGGAAATCCAAATGCAACTGAAGCACAGGTTTGAGTCTTAGTGTTAATGCAAGGCATACAACTTACAAAAAGTACTCTTTTATGAGTTTGATGCCTTGTTGGCTGTAGTGTATTTTATTTGAGGGAAAATACTATAAAGTAAACCACTACACCGCGGCAATGTGAACAAACTCCAACATTGGGCATTTCAGTTAACATTCTGGGCATTGCACGGGAAATATTTCAATATCCTTCAATTGATTGACCACTGATCTTACTGAAATACATTCACATTATTCAGAGCTTCAGCTCATTGTATCCATTGGGTTTTGTACCATTTCTACAACTAAAATTTTGTTTTTAAGGGAGATTTGATATATTTTTTTAGTTCATGCATAACTTTAACCCTTTAAATGCCTTTGTGCCTTCATTACCTAGCACATATATGTGCAAAAAATTCCAGGGTGTTTTGATGAATTTTTTGGACATTAAATATGTATAAAACCTAATATCAATGTGCTCAAGTCAATTTTTTAAATTTACACTGTAAACACTTAAAAAGGAGATGATAGTAGTGGTTGATACTTTGTAGAAATCCATGATGCACAGAGATTAAGATAAAATAAATGCTTTACTTTTCCACGGAATAGGAATTTATTATTTTATTAATTTATTTTACAATCTTCCACAAACGGCACCGAGGCCAATTATGGTGGACACCATAACATTTTTTTTAAACAATGACGAAATACACACATCCATGCCTTAGATGGAGATAGAAAAACCTATTCAGGATTTGAACCCGTGACCTCCAGGTTGGCAGACAAGGACGTTACCCCTCCACCACCGAGGCCAACAATTCTGTGGAATATTCTGTAGAAAGGCAGTTTTTCTTTTATCTTAACCTCTGCATACTTATGGGGCAATTAAAATTGTTATTTCCTATGCGATTTAAGAAAAATATTGTTTAAAAAAGGGCTCATGGATCAGCATGCGGAAAACTTTTCCCATACAAGTGCTGATAAATCAGGTCACTGGTAAAAAAGGAGTTAATCAGTCTTCATAAAGACAATACAAATGATGAATTCTACACTACTAGTGATCCTATATCAAGCCCTTTCAATTTCAGATAATAGAGGCAGCAAAGTTGGCCAATGCTCATGAGTTTATTCAAAGTTTTCCTAATGGCTATGACACAGTTGTTGGTGAGAGAGGAGTGACAGTTTCTGGGGGACAGAAACAAAGAATAGCCATTGCAAGAGCACTCATTAAAAACCCTTCAATTTTAGTACTGGATGAAGCTACTAGGTAAGGACATACTACATTGAAAAACATTTTATGGAAAAATTGTTGCAAGTGACTTTTGATGTGCATTCTTGCAGATATAATAACTAGTAATCTTGAGGAATTCATACTAATAGTAGTACTGATTTACTGCATTAAGATTTTGCATGTATTCTTCTGAATTTAATCTGTTGTATTTTCAGTGCTTTGGATGCAAAGTCGGAAAGTGCTGTTCAGGAAACACTAGACCATGTGATAAAAGGAAAGACGGTTCTTGTTATTGCACATCGACTCAGCACTATTAGGGATGCTGATATCATTGCTGTACTTCATAAGGGAAGAATTGTAGAGGTAAGCCCATAGTTATCTGATTTTGTATTACATTTTAAAAGTATAAATGAAACATTCCATGCATTTTAAGTCCTAATGCTGTAAAGCTACCAGTAGTTAACATTGGGGCTAGAGCAAATTTTTATTGTTCTACTAATGCTTTTTTATATATTTGGTGAATACTAATCCTCAGAAGGGTATTTAATTTATACTGTATAAAGAAATGTCTTCATTTCTACCTTTTGCCAGTTATGAAGCCCATATTAGGTAATATGATAATCCATAAATCATAATTTACTTTTCCAAAAATTAGCGTTAGGCAACAGTATAGGGCACATCATAGAAAAAAATGCATGTACAAGAATATAACATATATACATGCATACAAAGGAGATTAAATTTTAGTCATGTTTAAATACACATAGGCTATGTTTAGTACAAACATCATACCTTGCACATCCAGATCATCTTTGTCATTGATGAATTCAGCCAATCTGTAATAAAATTTTCATTGAGCGATTGATTTAACTTTAATAGTATTAGAACTAAATTTTGCTCCAAATGTTAATTTATCATCCTATGGGAGGGGAAAGTTAGAAAATGTTGCTGGGAATAACAATTTAATCATGGAGAAAGTGGACAAAGGCAACGCAGTGGAGGTGATGAAGATAGGAGACTATACCAGTAAGTGCAAAGCATTCACTGGAAAAAACAATATAGTTAAAATTCAAACCTACTGAAAATATTTAGGAAGCGGTGAAATATCTCAATTTTACACCCCCAACATGATCAAGAAAAATGGATTGCACACAGTACAGAGAAACACCTTGTATTCCCAAATTTTTCAGTCTCCCTAAAATAAACAAAGCTAACTTACCAGTTAGATCAGTGGTTTCCAGGGTGAATGATCCTTGGAGGAAACTAGCAGCCCACTTGAATAAGAAATTCAGAGTTCATGAATCTAACTACGGAGTTAAAAACTCGACTTCTGTTACCAGCTCTAAGAAAAGTCCTCACTGCAAATATATCCTTATATTATTTGACATTTAAAACTTGTTTCATGGTAACCTAGCTTCGGATATGATAAGGGTGACTAAAGAAACTGCAGGGGCTGGAACAGCATTCCGTAATGTATTTCTGACACTCCTGAATGTGTAGAGAAACACCTTTTTCTTTTATCAGTGAATATTACAGACAAATGGTTCAATTATGTATATGACATATATGCAGTTTAGATGGGCACCAAAAGACGACTGAATAATTATTTTTAAACCACTAAATTCACTTCAATTGTGAGAAAAAGAAGAAAATCAATTTCTTCGACTCACCATATCCAGGACAGATCAAGACCGGCAATTTGAAATCTAACTCACAAAAATAGACATCATGTAATCCCTTCAGACTCTTGGCATCATTTTTCTCAGAGGTTTTCCACATTTCACTTTCTGCCAAATAGACTTAAATATTCCTCTATTAAGAGAAAGTATCAAAAAAGTGATTGATAAAATATAAATGCTTGCTTCCAAAACTGATCACATGAAAAGCTTATAAACAACATGCTCATGAGAAAGTGGTCCAGTAAAGAACAGATGCTATTTTATCAGGTTGGGAGAACTGAGCAAAGGGAACATTATCGGTGCAAGCTTACTCAATAAAGCTGCATTTCTAAAAAGGTAGGTAATCTGTTTCCAAAGGACCATTCTAGGATTGCCTTTTAAACATTAGATCATTGTTAAGCAAAACCAAAGGCAATCATTTAATTGAGAGATTAAATAAATGCAACAATTGTCATGCAGTCCACATAGGTCAAACAGGAGGATCATTCAAGGTACACAGGGAAGATCATTAGAGCAATCTTGTTAATGGAAATTTTTTGTAATATCACTTCATGAAACACATGGGTGTGGAAGGACATTGGAAGGAGGCATTTTGCATGTAATAGACTTAAGTATTGAAGATGGACAAGCTGAAAGAGTTTGAGATAAGGAAAAGACTGAAGGGACATTGTTAACAATTTAGTTTTTGAAAGACGGTCCCCAATTAATTCTGGGTTCTTGTCTCTCCCTAATGGAGAAAGTGTTGTAAACTTTCTCCCATGCAGTGCTTCCCTCCCCTTTTCATCTTTACCATGTGGAAGAGTGAACTCCTCAGAGAATCCCCACCCTCTGAACTCAACCCATCACATGCCACCCCTACTCCTTCCCTCACTGAATATCATCACAGTTCAATGTCAAAGTGGATGTTTTTAAGCTCAACTTTGGGGAAAATTTATTTTGATACAAAATGAAAAAGCTTCCTTCAGTCAAGCCTCTTTTTACATTGGCCTCATGAGATTTTCATCTAACTGGCAAATGTAAAGGTTGAATGTAATAAAGGAACTTAGCCCTAATTTTCCCAGAATAATAAAGACATTATTATTATCATTACAGATTGGACGCCATGAGATTTTGGTTAAAGCAGGTGGTTACTACTGGAACCTCATCAAGCAGCAACACAGTGAAACCTCTGATAATGACCGATCATCTGGTTGATGTCTATTGCTGTTAAAATTTGTTAATAAATTGTTATTTTTATATTGTTATAAGGTATCACAAACCATAATTTTTTTAAATATACAATTTTATTATTCATGAAATAATTAAAACACATGACATCCCACCAAACCAACACGAATTTGAATGGTTTTCATCAATGTTTGATATCTGAAATTCCCATCTATTACTTCTTGTTGGATTTTGTCTTTTCTGACAATGAGAGTTTTCCTCGTGGAAACGAATTTCTCTCTAATTATAAACAAACCCTATTCATGCAAGGGACACCTCCATTTTATCCCATTGTAAAAAAAGTGGAGGATGAGACTTCTATGTGAGAAAATATGCGAATATATTCATGTTACTAGTCATAAGTCATCTTGTTGCTTAACAGCTCACTTCACTTAACAGCTACGAGACTACTTACTCCCACAAATTGCAATGTATCCCAAATCAAGGTACAAAAGCTGATGCTACCATATTTGCACAAATCAGGTGTGAATGTGAATGTGTACAGCGTCTATACAGTAAAACAGGTGCAGGCAATATTCCAAATAAAAAATATCGGTATGTTACAGAATTCAAACATGGAGTTGTTGAAAAATGCAAGTTAACCCTCGATTCTCTTAACATCAAAATACGGAAAAAGTAATGATGTGGGGAGGGGTTGAGAAATGAAAAAATATGCTTGGTAAAAAGGAAGATTTTAAAGATGTGTACAAGTAAGCAATTATTCAATGAGTTAAAGAAGTAAATCCAATACTTTCCATCATGAACAACAGA
This sequence comes from Rhinocypha anisoptera, assembly GCA_011762765.2. Lineage (NCBI taxonomy): Eukaryota > Metazoa > Arthropoda > Insecta > Odonata > Chlorocyphidae > Rhinocypha > Rhinocypha anisoptera. Next base: position 7,309 of record WURS02241435.1, on the reverse strand, counting down.
AAACCTCTAGATGGTACTCAAACTCTTGTACTGTCAGGAACATGGCTATTCACCTGAATTATTCTAGTTATAATGCTTCTAACTGGTTTTGGTTCTATTAAATAACCAACAATGAAACCTGAAAGGATAAAACAAGGCGATTAACCAGGATTCCTTGCCTGAAATTTTCTGTTTCTATATGGTACCCGTCAAGAAACCTAGCTCAAGAGGTTATTCATTAGTGTTTATGGATAGAAGATATCAGCGTCTACATTACAACCTCTCTTTCGTTATGACTCAACTTGTTAGTCCAAACTGCTACTGTTAGATAAAGGCAACATAAAGGACATCGGCTGGACTTTGATATACCATCCCAGAGAAATGCTGGTTACACTTTGAGTTTATAAATGAAATTCTTTCAAATTCAAAGAAATGAGTAAAATAACAACTCAATATCCATGTTCTTATTAATTCTCTATGCTACTGTTTTGATTGACATGATATATGTAACCAAATGAAATGGGGACTACTTTTCTGCATTCTAACTGGATTTGGAGAGTTTAGCAGTAGTATCGGGATAATATTGTAAACAACCCAACATAAACTTAACTCACCTTGATGGATAGGATGACTGTGTGGCAAACAAGGCCAATATCAGCTGGAGACATCAGGTAACTAGTTATCTACCGTCATTTTGTAGCTCAGAACTACTATCACTCTAGGATGGGATGTGGTTATAAAAGCTCACATCAAGGAATCTCTCTAGCCAGAAAAAGATCTCTCAAGAAAAACTTTAATAATTATCAGAGTAACATCTAAGGGCATCGACACATTAGTGAAATTTAATCAAGAATTGATAGATCCTGTGTAATTTATAAAGATAAACGAAAAATAATTTAAATATATTGGATATATTTTCAACATAAATACATGAGTATGTACATTAATTCCTTTTCCTGTTTCTATTTTTGACATTGGTCACTTCGTAGAAATTACTTCCAACCTTCTTCCTTTTTTGTGCCCTTTCGAGTCTACGCCTGATTTTACTTGTAAGCCTTGGTACAACAAGCTCTTCTTCATCCATATCATTGCGTCCATGTCCTTTACGCTTTTTACCTTGTTCAATGGTTACCGAGGAAGAGTTTTCAGTCACTTTAAAAGCACCACTACTAGATATTTTCAGTGATGGATATGGACTGTCATCATCTGAAGAGGAGTCGTCAGATTCTTCGTCGGGCACGGGTGAACTCTCTTCCTCCTCCCCCGCCCCTCTTCCCTTCTTATTCGTGTCACCCATGGGTGGATCTTTTGAGTGCACACCTTTTCCAACTTTCTTCTTTACGCTCGCACTCACACTCTTCTTTCTCTCTGGCATCTGAAGTTCCTTCATGCGATCTTCATTTTGGTAAAATGGAATGGCGACTCTGATCTTCTGAAATTCCTGTTTCACACAAACTGGCATCGACTTTGATTGAGAGCTACTTGCTTCAGAGTAGACTGTGGTGCATTGACTCCCAGCTACTGATATGGAGTCTGCTTCGGTTTTACGTTCGGGGGCATCAGGATTTTCAGGCTTCAGGATTGCACCCTCTGTCTCTTCAATCGCACCGTCAACCTTGGAACTCACACTATCATCTTCCTGTGGACCACTATCTACTTTCTCTGGACACTCATCACTATTCTTGGGTACTTGTGTCTCATCTGTACTCAAAGTTTCTGCATCAAATGACTTCTCATCTTCCTTAGATTCACTACCAGAGCCACCTTCTACGAGGGGTGCAACTGGTTCCTCTGCTACACCATCAACTTGTGATTTTATCACTTTCTCCCCTTCTTTCACTTCATCAGGGGCTACCTCAATCGTCTTGTCACCCTCTGTGACCTTCGATTCCGCCTCACAAACGATTTCACTTTCCACCTTTGGAGGATTGACAGGCTGACCGGTACGCTTTGCCACAGCTTCTGGATCGGGCACTTCGAAGCCAGGAGGAGGAACATAGAAAGGAAGTTTTCCCCTCTGCCAGTCATTCAACACAATTTTTGCCGTTGTTACAATATCTGGCTCACCACCTTTCAATAGTTTCCCCAGTCTCCTGCCAAGGGCCTCGAGAAAGTCCTCAGCAGATCCATTTTTCCAGTCCACGTCCTCGGCAAGGCTGTATGTCCTGGCCAAGTGCAAAGAGTTGAGGCGGGAAAGGGCAATCGGGATGTGATCTTCAGGATCAGGGACAAGCTCCACTCGTACTACACCCCTTAATACCTGGAAAAATTTAAACAATTTGATTTGTAAAAGGTAATTTCCCATCCCTCCTGAAATGTCATAGATCATGTGCATACTTAATGGTTGAAAGATACTATTTGTATTGAATGTATTACAATGCATCCCTTTCCTTTGAAGACATTCTTTAGCAATCTTCATTAAATTTAGGATACATTTAATTATAAAGTGGATATGCAATTAGGGTATGTCACCAAGATATCATAAATAAACGAGAGAGTGGGCTCTGCTAACAAGTCACTTCTCATGGTTAAGAAACCCAAATTTGCATGATATTCATAAATTTAATGTAGGTCCACTATACATTAATGTAATAATTAACATGCCTTTACCCCTCTAACATTAATCTATCTATCCTGATTGAACAGTATATTTTCCTAATATAATTTCATTTCTTTGCATATGAATTCCACATTCACTACCATACTTAAATCTATTTATAATCAATCCTTACTGGATTTAGAAGTGCTTCCCTTATGCAAATTAAAAAAAAGTAACGAGGACAGGATGAACCATGCAGGTTTACTAAAAGATAGCTAATTAATTTCCACTGTGCTCATAATTATTCTTAACTCATGTTGCTTGATAATGATGCTAACTAAAACATAATTTAAGTTACATGGTTTTCCTAATGTTAAATCTTAAACACACACTGCATTATAGCCATGTTGCTCAGCACTCTCGTCAATCCAGAAAAAATTATTGCATTCCATTTCAGTTCTATGACTAATGGAGAATATTTTTAATTACTGATACTAGAAAAATGAACAGAGAATAGTCTTAAATTAAAAATAAATTTGGAATAAAACAGAGTAATGGAAAATAATTTTAGGAAAAAAATTATGGTAAGAAGTGATTGGAAATGCAATGAATACAGTTATAAGAGCAATCAAAATAATTGGGAATGTCTCACAAAAACAAAACAGCTTTTAGGTAACATTCACCAAAATGGCGATAAGTAAAAAAGATGAAAGACACCATGAAAAATTTCAGAGAGAATGTGTAAGGAAATTATTTTTAACTATTTAAACTAAATTGAATAACACTAAAATTAAAATTACATAAAATACACATTTAAAGTATTAAAATAATGCTAACATAACCTAAGTTGTTATACAAAGAAAAAGATGAAAAGAAATTAGGAATAAATTCTTTTAAAATAAAAATATACAAGGAAAAAAAAGACTTATTAACCATGATTGAGAAGACTTGACAGAGAAAGTTGTTACAGCATTCATAGACATTACCTCATTTAAAATGTCTAATAAGTAGATGTAAAATAAAGCAAATGTGGCCGAACAAATGGAGAGGAACAAATGTGGAGTCAGTTGATGGGTGAACAAGGTGTACTGCCAGGAGTAGGCTGTAAAGGCTAACAAAAGATGGGGAAAACTTGAAAGAAATAATACAGTTCTTCAACTCCACATTTGACACAGATGCCGACTCCAGAGCCCTTCAATCATCCCTCCACGCTCTTGAAAACTGGTGCATAAAATGGTATCTTAGGATTAACCCCTCTAAATCCGCCTCCATTTCCTTCTCATTAAAAATGAAACCCTTAGCCACAGACTATATTTTATGCAATAAAAACATCCCCATCACAACCACACTCAAGGATCTTGGAGTGATCTTCAACAATAGATTTACCTTTCTCACTCATATCCATCAAATCAAAAGCAAGGTCCATCATTGAGTTACTTTACAGGTTCACCGAGATTACAGACCCTTCAGCCCTTAAAAAAGTCTTCACTGGATGTGTACTCCCCATACTCGAGTACTGCTCGGTGATTTGGTCCACTGCCTGCCCCACTAATCTCCAGCTCTTGGAGCATCCTCTCAATTTTTTCTTAGCCATTGTCTGCCACCAAGTTCCCCACCTGCGTAACTCGCCCCACGAGAATATCATGTCCGCCCTTGGAATCGCACCTTCTGTCCACTCACAGGACGATCCAAGATCTTAAATGTCTCCACTCCGCTATCAATGGTAATTTCCGCTCCAACAATATTCTTCCCGATTTCTCCCTGCGCAGCTTGTACCACCCGCAATAGTGATCTCCTGCACAATCCTAAATTTTGCCATTCCCCCTCCCAACGATCTCTTTTTTTACCATCTCCCTAAGATATTCAACTCCCTGACACGCACACTCACCCCTCTCTTGATCTCTCCACCTCCAACACTATCTTCTCCATGCACGTCAGATTGTTCCTTACCACCTAATCAATGCTCCATGAATGTTTGTCCCCTGTCATGCTTTGTGCATTTATTGTAACCTATGTCCTTTTCATTTCTTGACTTTGTTATTTAGCGTTAAACCTATTTATTTTTTTAATATATTCAATGTAAAAGGTCTTCCTAGGCTGTTTTTTTAATATTATGGAAATAAATAAATAAAAATAAACTCCCATAGAGCCAAGGAACCTTTCAAGGATTTCGATATTCACTAATGCACAATGCCCTTAAATATAAATCCTGATTTGAACATGACTATCATTGGGTCTTTAAGAAACAATCAGACTCAATCTAACACTTTGAAAGATTTCTCCCTATTAATTCTCAATTTGCATTTCCAAAACTTTCACCCTGGAACACAATCCTTTCTACCATTAAACACTTTCCCCTTTAGCATTATTTTTGAGTTGGACCGTTCCTCTAACAAAAGATGGTAGATTTGCAAATAAAAATTTCAAAATATGTGTCTGTTTACATTTGCAAGTCACTTTTAGCAGGAAGCTGTTACCATGAAAAGCATTAAAACTTTCAGACATGTTAAGAGGCATTGAAACATTGATAAGAAATAAGCAACTACTTATTCTACTGTACCTTGTCAGTATCAGTTTCGTCTGGAGAAGGGGGCACAACTCCAGGGCAATCAATCAGGTATATACGGCGCATCAAAGTCACATACTGCCAGACCTTAGTTTCCCCCGCAATGGGTGCTACGTTGCACACTTTCTTGGAGCGCAGCGTGTTGACCACCGAACTCTTCCCCGTGTTTGGATACCCCACGAGCCCCACGCTTATCTGTTTCTTGTCGGCGTGCAGACGTGCAAATTGACGCAGCAGGTCGATGAGGGCCCCTTTGCCGAAAGGGTGGGTCAGCGAAGCATGAAATGCAACAGTGGGATACTCTGCACTTAGAATTGCAACCCACCGCTGAGTCACCCAATTGGGCACGAGGTCCACCTAGGATAAGAAAAATTATACTGAGAACTTTTTAAATTAGGATCGAAATACATAGGTTACAAAAATGATTTGGGTAATGAGTGGAATGGAAATATAATATGATAAAATGCATTACATAAATTTTAAGGTGGTAAGATGTGTGGCTGATGAAGCTCGCTCCAGCAGGACACAAACTCTCTGTGTAACAATTCCTGATTTCACAGTGCATGCAACAATTAGAAGAACTGCACGTCAATATTTTACTTGCCTGAACACAAAGTACCACAGCACCATTGGAATAAAAATTTGATTAAATGTTTTTAAATGATCAATTGAGGTTGCTTTTTAACCCTTATCATTTGTTTCAGCATTCATGTGTAATATAGTTTAAAGGAAATGTATCAATAAATAATTTATGAAAAGTGGCAACATATGTGATAGTTACCTTGTTAAGAATAAGAACTAAATGTTTATGAGGTTTTTCTTCGCGTAAAAACTTCTCCAGATGAGAAGACCTGGTGCCCATGGGATCCCTAGCATCCAACACTTGAAGCACAACATCTGAAGAGTCAATCACCTGGAATAGGTGGTAACATTTAGAAAAAATTAAAATTTAATGATGCAAGATGAAAGTTTAGAAAATAGGCATTTACAAATATATATATTTTTGTAGGAAATTCCTAAAATAAAGCAAAATCATAGTTTCAAAAAGTATTCATTACACCATTAATGATTAATTTTACATCTCCAACAACACAATCAGCCGGCTGGGTTGTTTTGGAGGGTCGCGTTGCTGGTAAGCATATTCTTACCTTGTGCAGCTCATTCCATATTCGCCGACTCTGGCCAGCACCCATGATCCAGTCTCTTGGTGCATTCCACATATCAGGTGCGTCGATTACACGATCCCTATCCTTTTCCCCCTCTCCGTAAACTTGCTGTGCAGCTTCAGCAGCCAATTTCAATTCTTCCAAACCCCCTATCCCCCTCAATGCAGGCCGCTTTCTCCTTTTTTTGGGTCCAAACACACTATCAAAACTCTCAGTGTCTAAGAGATGAACACGGGCATGCTTAGCTCTTTCCTGAAGTAAGGTTACAGGCAGCGTAGTCGGTTTCATTACAACCTGAAGGTGCATAAAATGACATTAGCCCTGCAAAAATAATTTCCTCATATATCTCGAGCAAATTCTTGTTGGAGTTCATTATATAAAGAACACAGGGGTTTTAAAAATATTTTATTTCATTAGTTAAAATCACCTGATATGGGTTTTTTACGACAGCTCCCATTTCTTCCTGAAATCGTTGTAGAGCAGACTGTCCTATTACACGAGAATTTCCAAACCACCTGGGACTAGGTTCTACCCTAGCTACTGTACCAGAAGAGAGTCGTCCTTGATAGGGTGCTTCCTTCACAATATGTCCAAATCTGTCTCTTTTAGCTTTGAAGTTTCTGTACATCTGCAATCGCTTGATTGTTGATTTCGTTCGTGGTTTGGCAACTCCTTTAAGGCCTTCTTTGGACCGTTCTGGATTCATGCTATGGCCAGACCTGTTAAACCCTTCTTTCCGGGGTCCTTTGCCATTTTTCTTAGTGCTCCCCATGTTTACTTTATAAAATAAAGTTATAATGAAGAACACTGTCAACAACATTTCAAATTTAGAAATGAACCATAATAAGATATTAAGAAAATATAAAAGAATATCATACCTGTGATATAAATTTTACACCAGCTAAGTGAAAAATTACAATGACATCAACTGTCAACCTTACAATATTGAGCTACAATTTTCACGGACCTATAGTGAAAACGTGGCCTCGCTCAACCAACGTGCTCGACGGCTGCTTGCTGCCGACTTGCGCTCGAATTTATCGTTACTCATTTGTTTAC
>WURS02241324.1:0-19606 GCA_011762765.2 Rhinocypha anisoptera | reverse complement strand
GTACAAGATAGGCATTTTTGAAAACCTGAAAACATGCTCTTTCACGCTATGGTAGCCGTTTTTGGTTAATTTTTTTTTGAAACACACGGTGTATGTTGTCACCAACAGTCACCAAGATGATCTCAAAATCTGACGGAGTGTAAATAATCGTTTTATTTGGTTTTTTATCTTGCCAGGGTAACCCTCTATACTGTGCTTCGAAAGCGGCAATAAACATGATCACGATGAGTGCCGCACAAGAATTGGCACCCAAAGGCATTCGAGTAAATGCTGTCAAGTAAGACTGGGGCATACATAAATTTTTATAACAAAATCTTACGGGTTTTTTAATTTATAGTCCTGGGCCAATTAAAACGCAGATTGGTCGATCCGTAAACATTCCAAATTTGTTTGACCTTCCTCCGGTTGTTGAAACGGTGAAGAAAAGTACCGCATTGCAACGACTTGGTGAGCCAGACGAAGTTGCAAATATGGTTTTGTTTCTCTGTTCTCAAGAAGCTTCTTACATGACCGGAGGCACCTACCTCGTAGATGGTGGAATGTTTTGCAAATAAAATGTTTAAGAAGAAATTTAAATATTTGTTTTTAATAATTCATTGATAACTGATTTATTAATGTATTCACTTTTATTTAAAACTGTCAATTTATAAGCAGTTTTCGATTTTTATTTACTTTTGAAGTCTTTTGGGAACAAAATCAAATTAGAAACGGCAATTTTTGACGTTTTTGTGGTACTTTTTAAACAAAAAAATCTACAAAACGTCATTTTTAAGTTCGATTAGCAGTGAACTTGATAAAACTGTGAAAAACGGATCCGGGTGAAAATTGTTCTAAAGCACTGTGGAAAGCAAGACAATCGCCGCTTAGCGCTAGGTAACGCCACAGTCTATGGAAGAAAACAATGGGAAAATTAGCGTGTACCCTAGAAAAACACCACTGGTAATGTGAATAGTAGCAGCGCCATCTTTTGTTCAAAATTGTAAAATGCCCAATCAGCCAGGACATTTCTGAATGATATAAATTATTTCAATTAATATAAACCAGTTTTGCAGATTTATAAACTAACTTATGAGATAAATCAGACTATCAATTGGTCCGTTTTCATATTGATCCGATTGAGGTGTTTAATAATTAACTAGGGCACATTTCAAATTAATGGTGACACATTTTTTGCTGCTTTTCAATTCTGTTATTTTTCAAATAAAAATTAATGTGCATCTACTGTTAGTAACTTGTAGGAAACGATTAGAAATTTGACGAAAAACATGAGAAACTGTTCAAATTGAAAAATGTTATTAGCGTATGATTCATAGAGATTACAGTTATGTTCATATACCTTGAAGAAGCTTTGCAAGGTGATAAGTCCAGCATTGTTGTAGGTGATTCCATAGCGATTGCGTGTGTGTAGTGCCTCAATCAACAGTGAGAACCGGAGATGCATTCGAGTGGGTCTGTGGAAGGCGTAGAAGCGTTTCTCTCGGAGGTAGAGTGAGATTAGTGTCTTCACCGGTCGGTGAAGTCGACGGGTGTAGAGTGCTGCCACCAGATGGAAGAAAAAGTTGATACTGGTCACTTGAAAAGTCATGACCAGAAGAAACATAAAGTTGGCTACGTTCATTGACTTGACGCTGAGCATCATCATGAAGTAGGCGTTGAAGGGAACGTTGACCACAATGAAGAAAACAATTGGAGGTCCGTAGACTCGGTCTGCTGCAATGATCAACTGTAACGACTCTTGGTAGTGGTGACGTAAGGGGTAGAACCACGCCCACACTCCTCCCACTGGTTTGCTGAGTCGGCTTGTGAGAAAAACTGTGATTTGCTTGAGCTTGAAGAATATAATGAACGTGTTGAGAATGTTGAGAACCACGTAGAGAATGCAGAGTTTTACTTGTCGTCGTACTGCGATGTAGAATAGAAGTCCGTTCAAGTGTTCTCCCGGTAGCACTACTATTGCGCCTAGCCAGGAATTCCATAAACTTGAATTGTAGATACGACTTAGAAACAGAACATGCATGAATGCAAAGTACACATCTAATAAAAAAAGTTAAGTTCATTAAAATAGCCATTTGAAGCAATTTTGACCCGTATTCATCTGTCCCCTTAAAGATAAACTTTTGTTAGAACCTACGGGACAGTTAACCTCAAAAATATTTTCAACGATATTCTAATTCAATTAAACCAGTCTGTATCAGTTAACTTCAATTAAAATTTTCAAAGTTAACCTTAAAGATGGCAGATGAATACGAGGTTTTATTTGTAAATTAATAAAAATACCTAATAGAAAGTAGACACATTGATAGTAGTTGAGCGTAGTGAGAGCAACTTGTTTCAGCTTAACTGGATTTACTCCACTCATTCCTGGCAGATTGTCTTGGAACCTCTGGAAAAATTGTGATTTCTTTCCAAGAATGTTCTTGATGGTAACAATAGCTCGATTCTTGACCGTATCAAAGTAGAGAAGTTGGTAAAAGTAGATGGAGATGAGAGTGAAGAGACCAGTCCAGAGGTGCATGATTGCGGGCATGCCTTGAAGTCGAGCCCAATCAAACTGGGCCAGTTGTTCCCACAGACCAATACTCGAACCACGGAGGTAGAGATAGAAGATGTGATGAGAGGTGATCCAAAGAAAGAGTTGCTTGCCTCGAATCGATCGAATCGCGTCATGATCACCTTGCTCAATTCGGGACACTAGTGTAAAGTGATTCTCAAAGTAGGTGAGAGTGATTACTGCACGTTTCACCACTCTGCTCCAAACATTTCTAAACAATATCATTGTTCTTGACCACTTTTGTGTCTTCCAATTCTATCAAATATAACTTAATTTGCACATTAAGCTAGAAAATTTTTACAACTAGTAGAATTTATTTTATGACTACTTTTAAAAATGGTTTCACAAAAGCAGAGAGAAAGAGGTTAGCTAGAAGGTAATTAACAAACTAACAGTGTTTGTAATATTGAACGGTTTTCACATATTGACGTCGGCTGACTATAGTCCTATTGTTACAAAAGTGACTGCTAGAATGTGAATAATATTATGGAAGAAAATGACAAAGTAATGGGTTGGGTTCTAGGTAAATTTTACTGAACTTGTTGTTTGACACTGAATGACATTGTTGCTTCAAGTTTTACTCTTCAAATTTACATGGAAAAGTGAAGCACGTAAAACTTGAAGCATTACTTTAAATTAATTCATTTCTCTTTCACACTTTCGGTTTCTCTTGAACTCATTTGAGCTTCCACAAATAAATTATTTTTAGTACTAATTAAATTATTTACATTTATATTGTTTTGACTCTTGAAAGTCGGAGAAAATCCCTTAACATAATAACAAAGTAGAAGAAGAAGGAGGAGGAGGGAGGTAAGTGTTAGTAATAACTGAAAAAATATGTTTCACACCTTATTGACAATAAATGTGTTAATTCTTTGCCTCGGAGTGCGTCTTGTTAATTAATAAATTTGGAAAATGGGGGAAGAGCAAGGGGTAAGATGAGACTAATGATGCGAATCTAAAGCATCATTATAATCGAAATAGCGTGACTTGTCTAATCTCACTGTTTGCTTGTTCGTCGGTGTGTGACACGTGTTGTTGTTGTACCAAGCTTCACATGGATGCATTGGTAGTGTGTCATATATAAGTGATTCATTGATGTAATTATTGGACAGTTCAGTGTTACGGTTTTGCTCTCTTCAAACCAAGTTAAGATGATTCCTATAAGATTTGTGTTTCTTGTTTCAATTCTTCTCACAACTTACTGCTGTAGGTATTTTCAAACATGAATTCAAATTTTAACATATTTTTAAAATTATCAAAATGATTATTATCATTATTTAATTAATTAATTAATTATTTAATTGACAAAATAGGCCAATGTTCACCAATGGCTGCCCGGCAAGAGATGCCGGGACTTTCACCTGAATCTGCCGATTTTCCCCAGTTGCCTGCACCGGGAACTTTTATGATGCGAATTATGGAAATGCTGAGACGTTGGCTTGGAAGTATGTTCATTAGAGATAAAACTAAACAAAGAGAACTCAAAATGCTATATGTTGAATTTTTGTTTTCTTTCATACTTTAGCAAAAGTAGATTACACAACTTTATTTTACTTTTAGGTGCCTCTTAGTCTTTAAACTCTTAAATCGTAGCGCCATCTGGTGGCTACAGAGTTACTCAGATATATGCGCATCCGCTCAGCTTTGTGACTTTTTCCCGTCACAACAGACTTTTAAAATGGGTAAAAAAATCTGCAAACTATTCAATAGAGGAGTATCACATTTTATGAAGTCTACTAAATTGTTAGAAAAAGCTCTATTTGTCAGATTACCGAACAACTACTAAATTGTGTGACATGATTATGTGTTAACCCACTCTATAGATATACACCAACAAAACTTTTATTACCCCAGTGGGAGTGATTTAAATCATATTTCAAAGATCACTTAACTCTTGAGACTAATCTTTGTGGTTGATATTATTAAAATTCTTGCATGATAAGTTTCGAGAAAATTACAAATTGTTACGAGTATCAATACAAAATGCCCTAGTTTATCTGAATGACTAATATTAAAACCTTGTAGAATTTATGTCATTTTCATAAATATAGCATTTTGAGTTGTGTGTAATATTTAGATAATTAATCTGATACCTGGTTTTAGTGGGCCAAGAAGGAGTCGATGGACCTGGAGGTGGAGGTGGCGGTGGAGAAACCTTTTGGAGTGCTTTGGTTCGACGATTGATTGGTTTGGCGGGAAACCTAATGCAAATGCTCTCCAACAACGGTAACCCACCTCAATCTGGTGCATTGCACCTTAGCCCACCGCAAACTGACCAACGCAACAAAGGATCTGCCACTTTGCAACAACAACCAAGACAACCAATCAATGTTTTCTAACATTCCGTTTGCATTTTCAAGGCTAACTTTCAAAACAATTTTTTAACTTACATTTTAAAAATCAATTATATCTACACTTAAACTGATTTTAACACAATTTTAAAAATTTGTAAATTCCTCTCAGTGTTTCGAAAATCCAATGGATGGCACTACTAATCTTCACTTTTACAAAGTTAAATTATTTGGAGCATTTTGGTGGCGCACTGATCTTACCACTATCTAATCTTTATTTAAATAGGCGATCATATAATGATAAAGTTGCGATTTTCTCCAAAATAGTATAGTTTATGTGAGTTGAGTTGTAATGTGTGCCACTTTAGTAATCTAGTGAACTTAAAGTGAGACGTCAAAGAGAAAATCAGAAATGGGCGATCTCAACGTCAACTGCAATGAGATGAGAGGACAGAAAGTAGACAAGGAGAAGAAGAAGAAGAATTGGAGTGACCTTACACCCGAAGAAATGCTTCGAGGTTCCGATTTAGCTGAGGTAGAAAGGCGGTGTATGGAGCTATGTGCCAATTACATTGGTGGAGCATGGTCTTGTGCCATCAATCCAAAAGAGGACATCACGGTGAAACGTATTGCCGGGGGACTTAGCAACCAACTCTACTATGTTTCTCTTGCTCCCCACGTGGTGACTAGTGGTTACAAAAGTGTGTACCATGAAGAACCACATCAAGTGACTATCAAGTTTTATCTACCAAAAAACGTTTCATTTGGCAAACATAGAAATGAGCGACTAAGTGACACCATTATCTGTTGTCTTACTTCTCAACTCGGCATTGGACCCGAAGTGTATGGAATCTTTGACGATGGTATTATACAGAAATACTATAAGGTAGAGCGACGTTAACCAGATTTTTTGAAAATGCGTTAACACGTTTGATCCCCTAGCACGTACCTTTTAAGACAACCGTGCAACAGGAAAATGATCAACTGTTACGTTTAGCAATGCATCAACTAGCTCGAGTGAATCATCTTAAAGTGCCAATTAACAAACAAATCAAATCGTTCTCAATCTTTAACTTTATTGAAGAACACATCAAGAAAGCTCATACCGAACTAGACGTACGTCGGAGAGTCGTCGAACTAGAGTTGAAAACAATGGTTGAATGTGATCTTTTAGAAGAGCTCAAGAGTTATAGAGATTGGATTGACAGTTGTGACACACCAGTAGTCTACTGCCACAACGACTTTCGTGGTGCCAACATTATGGTTGTGGGCGAACCCAACGACGCACAGCAGGTAGTAATATGGACAAAAATCTACTCTAAAGCAAACCAAGGCCACATGAAATTTTTACTCGATAAAAACCCAGATTATCTAATTATCAGGCTAAACCCAATACCTTGAAGTTAGAATAGAAAGTAAGATATTATGAAACAGGAAAGGTTAAAATATTGTGACACAGTAAGATATTTCGGTTTAAGCCGGTTTGGGTTGTAGGCAAATTTTTATTATTAGGTATTCCGATAAGTTTTTTAAAAACTTGTATACTTTTTAGTTCTTAAACAACAGATGGCGCATCACGCAACTCACATTGTTTACACGTGCAAAGTACTGGTCAGTGTTCATTGGACTGTTCGATTAAGCCTTAATCGTACAGCATCATCAGTAGTTTACTTCGACCCACGGTATTGCGCATGCGTAGTGAAGCGCGCGCTCGCTTTTCCCGTGTCAGAGATAGCGAGATTGACGAGTGAAGCGCCAAAGAAATGTGTTACGGTTAATCAGAAATTAGTTCCAGAAACAATTTTACTACTTTACTTCTCAACTATAGAAAATTATCATAGGCTTCATATGTCAAAAAGATAAAAAAATGCCTTGGGTCAAAAGTGACCCCTAAAACCGTTTCAAGTGTTAACGCTTTAAATATTCTTGTCAATTTGTGTTTATAATAGGTGGTACTGTGTGACTACGAGTACAGTTCCTATGGACTGCGCGGCTACGATCTCGGCAGCATTCTGCTCGAGTGGAACGGTAATACCTACAGTGGAGAGTCGTGGAACGCGTGGCAGATACCTGCTCGGCCTCAACTCGAGAGAGTAGCACGTTTCTACCTAGAAGGCTCTGATCTGGTCCAAGCTCACTACTCCTCGCAAGTGGACAATTCGCTTGACGATGTCATTCGTGACGCCAAACGTGGTATTTTGCACAATTTGATGTTTTTCATCGCTTTTCTCTTGAGCATGCGCCAATCATTTGTCAAGGCACTGGAATTTGATGTTGAAGAAAATCTGGTAAGCTTAAAACTTAGTGATATTTTCATTCTAAATTTTTTGAATTTAATTTCTAGAAAAAGGTTAATACAATCTACAAAGTTTACCAAAAAATCAAGCAACAACTTGTGAAAGAGGGTGTCATATGTAACACTTCATAAACAATTTTAGGCATAAAGCTTCATACACAAACATTCAAGTCAACAAAGACAACCAACAGAAATTTTGGTAGGTGACTGAAGACACTGATGAAAATGGCTTTTCTTTTTACTTTAATTTTGAATAAAAGTGCTAATTAAAATTAATTATTGTCTGATAGTCTGTTTGATAACTTTTGAAAGATTTCTCTCAAACCCACTAAACCACGAGCCTCATTGGTCATGCTTGAACAAGTGTGACGTGACTTGGTCACATTTGCGCATGAGCTAGATGATTTATTGTCCACGAATACAAAAAAATCCAATTCCTTGATAATTTTTTCTACGGTTTACAATTTTTCTTTTTCTCTGTAAACAAATTTTCATACCATAATCTACTCAATGTAAAAAATGTCTACATAATATCGTAAATGAGTTATCGTCAAACTAAAAGAGAGAGAAAGAGAGAAGAGAGAGATTCCACAAACTAGACTGCTCGAACCAAAGACCCACATCTTTATTTTAAACAATTTTGCTTTTAACTAAACATTTATACATATTTTACTTGTAATTATAGCACACGCATCGAACCAAAAAAACTAGTAAAACTTAACGTAGTGAAATATCCAATGAAATCTGTCGAGCAGTAAGAACTGGCATTGCAGGATAGAATCGCAACTCTTCTGGTGTGAAATTGTTTCGCGAAAAGCGATACTTAACAATCAGACGTGCAAGACAGAGTTTGATCTCTTGCATTGCAAATCGCGCCCCAATGCAATTTCTCGGCCCTGCACCAAAAGGAAGGTATGTGTTCGGAACCAGTTGGTTTCGGTTCTCGGGAAGCCATCTCTCGGGTTTGAACACCTCCGGTTCGGAGTAGTAGTCTGGGTTGCGATGCACCGCCAGTGGTGGGATTTCTATAATCAATCCTCGCGGAAGAGCGATGTTCTGCTCCTTTCGGCACACTCCAATGTCCAGTTTGTATTGATCGACTTCCACGCGACGCTCGATTCGTGCGATTGGTGGGTACTTTCGCAAAGATTCTTTGACCACCGCATCGAGGTATGGTGAGTTATTCATGAGTGACTCAAAGTATTCGCTCGAATCGAAAGCAAGGTCACTGGTAGTTTGGACCACTTCTTCGTAAAGTCGCTCTTGAATTTCAGAGTTCATGGCCAATTCGTAGAAGAGGTAGGAGAGTGAGGTGGCTGTTGTCTCGAAACCACCGATAAAGAAGAGAAAACAGTTTGCTACAATCTCCGTTTCACTCAGCTTCTTCTTGACACTTGATTTAGTTTCTTTACTCTCATCATGATCTAAAAACAACAATAAATAGAAAATTATTTATATGTTAATTAGAAGCAAAACAAACCATTTAAGGTTTTGTCTGTAGCTTCCAATCGATCATAGTTGCTGTCTTTGAGGTCACTTTCATAAGCGTAAGCGTCCATTAGAAGTTGGACCAAATCTTTACGATTAAATTGTTTGTCTTGACGTTCACGAATGATCTGTTGGCAAAGTTGAATAAAAAAATTAAATGGCGCGTTAGGAAAAGCATTTCTTATTCCCAAAAGGTCGTTAAGCCAACGAGGAAAAGCGAGATAGGCCACAATCTTGTGAATCGGAAAGTGAAACAACTTGGTGCCGTTAACCACAAATGCACTTCGTTTGCCCTGGGTATCATTGGCATTGGTCTCGGTGGCAAAAGCAGTTGCCGCAATCACGTCGATCGTAAATCCCGAGAATAGTTTTCGAATGTCGACTGTGTTACCCGATTCGTGGAGAGTTTTTTCGAGATACCGGTCCAGCTGACCAATGCACCGAGCCATGGTTGGTGCCATTGACTTGAGTTTTCCCGAAGAGAAAGCGGGCGTAACAATGGTTCGCACTCGGCGCCATGACTCGCCTTCTAGGTGAAAGAGATTTTGGTTGAAGATTTGATCGTAGAAGGGCAGCACTCGATGACTGGATGCACTGGTGAAATCCTTAACCAACACCTGCTTGATGAGCTCTGGATGGGTCACTGTGAGCACTGGTCTGGTGCCGTAGTACAACCCGTAGAACGAACCAAACTGACGCGCCCAGGAGAGTTCACTCTTCAAAGGCTCTCGAGCCAATCGGCCCACAATGTTACCCAACAGTGGAAACGGCATTGGTCCCGGCACTCCGCGTCGTGCCCAGAAACTGTACGTCCAAGAAAGCTTTCTATACACAGAACAATATTTTTGGTTTATATTGAACTTTGATTGAATGGAACTCACCGGAAAAGCCATGACGATAGTAAAGTAATTCCTAAGGCTAAAACCCAAGACAAGTTAAACATGTTGTTGAAGAATAAATAAAAATTTTAAACTCAAATCTATTTTAGTGAATGTTTTCTAACTGTATCGTCGTCTCTATTGGTAACTAAGGATATGGGTAACCAAATCGATTTAACTTTCCAGGTCATAGCAAGAAGACACTGTTTGTTTGACAATTCAAATTAAGAAAATACGCAAATCAAATAAACATAACCATATTTAATAATGAGCGCATATCTTTGTGTATAAAAACAAGAATTTTCTTATCGTTTTTCGATGTTAAGAGGAATTTCATTGACTGCTAGAATAAAATCTGATTTTTTAAACTTCAATTTGCTAGGTGTTTGAGAGTTGGGCTTGAAGCGATACTTGGCGACTAAGTGTGCGAGACAGAGTTTGATTTCCTGGTAAGCGAATCGCATGCCAACACAGTTGCGCGGTCCATCTCCGAAAGGAAGGTAGGTGTAGGGCACCAAGAGGTGCTTGTTCTCTGGCATCCATCGCTGCGGGTCAAAGCGGTGAGGGTCTGGGTAGAAGTCCGGATTGTAGTGCACCACCAGTGGAGGGATCTCTACCACTTGGTCACGCGGCAGTGAAATTCCATCTAATTTGTACTCGTCTACCGTAACTCGACGTTCAAGCCGTAACACTGGAGGGTACTTTCGCAGTGTTTCTTTAACTGTAGCATCTAAATAAGATATATTGTTCATAACCGCATCAAAGTATTGAGACGATTCACGGGACAAGCCTTCCGTTGCTTGGGTTATCTCGTCAAAGAGTTTTTCCTGCACATCTGGGTTAATGGCCATTTCGTAGGCCACGTAACCCAATGTGGTCGAGGTAGTTTCAAAGCCTGCTGTCAGGAAAAGAAAGCACTGTGCAATAATTTCCGACTCGCTCAGTGTTTTCTTTTCATTCGATTGGTATTTATTATTATTGAATTCTGTGTGATGAGTTAAAGGTGTAAGTAATCAAATTTGTCTTTTTATTTTCAACATACCTTCGGTTTCTTTGCCGGCAGCTAATTTAGTGTAATTAGTGTCTTTGAGTTCACTCTCATAGGTATAAGCATCTACCATGAGCTGTACAAGGTCACTTCGCTTTCCATTGGTAGATCTGCGTTCTTTGACAATCTGTTTGCACAGATTCATGTAGAAATTAAACGGCTCTTTGGGAAAGAGAACTCGAATGTTGAGAAAGTCGTTGAGTGAGCGAGGAAATGCGAAGAAAGCGAGCACCTTGTGTAGTGGAAAGTTAAACATTTTGCGGCCGTAGCGGAGAAAGGGCCCTGCACTCGGATCGTTAGCGTTGGTCTCGGTGGCAAACGAGGTGGAGGTAATCACGTCAATGGTGAAGCCGGACATCACTTGACGTGCGTCCATCGACCCACCTTGCCGTGTCACCACTGCTTCAAGATGCGAGTCAAGTGTGTCAATACATCGTCCCATCAGGTACTGCATGGAACGCAACTTGCCTGAGGTAAAAGCGGGACTAGTGATAGTTCGCACTCGTTTCCAGTCATCATCTTCCAGATTGAACAAGTTAAGACCAAAAATCTCGTGATACACATTCTGTGGGCGGCGATTTAGAAAACTTGTAAAGTCTTTGATAAGAACTTGCTTGATTAGCTCTGGATCGGTCACGGTGAGGATTGGTTGGAGACCATAATAAAGACCGTAGACTTTGCCATACTTGAGTGCTTGACCCCATTCAAACACTGTTGGCTCCTGCGTAAAACGTTGCAACATGTTACCCAGCACTGGCAAAGGCTTGGGTCCCGATACACCACGACTTGACCAGAAGCTGTATTTTCTCTTCAAAAAGCTATAGAAACTATATAGTGAGTTTATGGAAAATTTAGTTAACTTCTTACTACTTACAAGTAAAGCAGAGGCAACAGTAATATTGCTTGCAAGATGAAAATCCATCCCGATAAAAAGATTATCATTTTTAGAAATATATTGAATTCAATAATGTAGTTTTATTGTGTCTACAAACAAATTCTTTCTTGTTTTCTTTGTTTTAAACGTTATTAGTTTGTCAGTTATATAATTTTGATGTGAACAGATCATCCTCTCTCTGCGTGACAAGCTTTTCATGTGATTATCACCGGTGATTTGATATTGATAGCAAAAAACATGTTTGTCGACAAACTAGATAATTATTATTACACACTCTCAAGCTCCTAATATACTGTGGGTTTCGAGCACATTTCGGTCGAGCAACTTTCTTTTGGGTTTCGGGCATCTTAAGAACAGATATACCAACGGGAAACAAATGAGATAAATTCACGTGATCGTTTGATTGTTTCTTATCATCCTTTACATGTTTGTTCAACATAAAAATAATGACTTCTTTATGACTCTTTTAAGCTTGTCTACTTTGGTAACATTTTTCCATTTGCCTGATAACTACGTTTTTTCCAGTACAAAGTTAGTGCAAACACTTAGTCAAAAAATACTTAAAATGTATTTATTTTTGAATATGTTTTGAAATATTATGAAAATGGATAATAATTGCAGTGAATGGGATTATTGGTAGAAGTATTAATAAAGTGATTTATCGTCTGGCAATGCTAACTGGAATTTCCTTGACCGACAGCATCGGACTGGCAGGTTGAAAGTAAAACTTGTCTGGAGTGTTACTGTTGGCTTCGAAGCGATACTTAGTTATAACTTGTGCAAGAGCAAGTTTAATCTCCTGATAGGCGAATCGCATGCCGACACAGTTGCGCGGTCCATCGCCAAATGGAAGGTAAGTGTAGGGTACCAGCAAGTGTTTGTTCTCTGGCATCCATCGTTGTGGGTCAAAACGGTGAGGATCTGGGTAGTAGTCCGGGTGGTAGTGCACCGCAATCGTAGGAATCTCCACTACCTGATCTTTGGGCAGTGGCACTCCGTTCAGTTTGTAACTATCCACCGTAACACGACGTTCCAATCGAACCACTGGAGGATACTTGCGCAAGGTTTCTTTGATCACTGCATCGAGATAGGGAATCTGGTGAACTACTTGGTCAAAGTATTCCTCGCTTGATTTGTCGCATTGGTTTGAATCAATCACCTGTGTGATTTCTTCGTAAAGTCGTTCCTGTACTTCGAGGTTCTTTACCAACTCGTAGATGCAGTAGGACAATGTAGTGGCTGTTGTCTCGAAGCCTGCTACAAAGAAAAGAAAACACTGGGCAACAATTTCGTCCTCATTCAGCATCTTTTTGCTGCCAGTTCCTGTTTGCACGGGGTTTGGTTGCATTTCTATTGAAAAAATGCCAGTGATTAAATACATCTATATTTTAATTATAACAAGCGTACCTTTACCAGTGGTGGCAGTAAGCTTATCGTAATTTTGACCAGTGAGATCACTCTCGTAGACAAAAGAATCCATTAACATTTGAATAAAATCGTTTCGTTTTGATTGAGAGTTTTTACGCTGTTGTACCATCTGCCGACAAAGTTGAATATAGAACTCAGTAGGTCCATCGGGCAAAGGACTTTTGATGCCAAGCAAAGTGTTGAGACGACGCGGCAAAATCAGTGATGCCATTACTTTGAGAGGCTCAAAACGAAACAGAGCAGTGGCGTTGACCACAAACGGATTCGGGGCGCTTCGATCGTCGTTCGAGTTGGTCTCGGTAGCAAACGCGGTGGAAGCAATCACGTCAATGGTAAAGCCAGAGAACACTTGACGTGCATCAAAGTTGCCAACCTTAGAACCAGCGGTTACCTTGGCGAAGTAAGCGTCAAGTTTGTCGATGCACTGTGCCATGAGAACTTGCATGCCACGCAGTTTACCAGTGGTGAAAGAGGGTGTGGTGATGGTTCTCACTCGCTTCCAGTCTTCACTGTCCGCAAAGAAGAGATGTTGATTGATAATTTTATGGAAAGTGCGCAACTCGCGACGATTCGCAAAGCTGGCAAAGTCTTTGATCAGAACCTGCTTGATGAGTTCGTGATCAACCACGGTAAGGATGGGTTGTGTGCCGTAGTACAGTCCATACACCTTGCCATAATCGCGCATCCATTCCCATTCAATACAGTCTGGTGGATTTGCAATTCTACTCCAAATGTTTCCTATTAGTGGTAAAGGTTTTGGACCTTTAACCCCTCGACAAGACCAGAAACTATACTTTTTCGACAAGTATCTAGAATGAATTATAAAGAATAGATTTGTCAAGAATTAATGAATATATTTGAGAACAACAGTTACTTACAAATAGAGCAAGCTTAGCACAAAGGCCGCTTGAAAAACAAGTGCCAGCAATGAGGTGATAATCATGGTGGTAATTATTTTATGGGAATCAATTCAACACGATGTCAACCAATTCTATGCCGATCTCCTTATATAAGCAACTACTAATTGACTTTTTCTCAATTAGTTGGCTAGCTATCATATTTTTGTGTTACGATAATATCTAATGGCCTGATCAAGTCAAGCCAGAGCCATTGACTTAGGATAAGGGTATATTTAGTGCGTTCACTTTTACATGGGCTCCGGACTGTTTTCGTACGAACCATGTGAGAGATATAAGAAAAAAGTTATCAGCTGGCATGTTTTTCTTTATACAATGTATCACTTATTTTATCAACATTATTTCTGGTGCAATGTGATTGTGGATGTTTAGTATAACGTTAAAATTTGTTTTTAACTTGCACTTCTATTCTGTATTAGTACATTTTGTATTGTTGTACGTTAAATGAGTTATATAACCACCTTTGTATATTAGCTTTGCTACTAATTTACCTACTTTTGTATATATTTGTTTTTTATTTGAACTAAAAATTTACACTTCTTTTTTGTTTGCTCAATAAACCTAACATTATCATTTGAAAATAAAAAATATTTGAACTGTCAGCATGAAGCCATAAATTGGAACGAGGAAAGTCGATTCTTGTTAAACTTTTATATTGTATTATTGTAGCAAAGAAGTGTGAAGATTGAGATAAAGGTGTCAAAAAATATAATTGTAAATGGTTGACTCTTACACTATTAAAATCTTGAAGGGAATAACCTTAAAGTAAGGAAAAACCACGTTATAATTATAAGCTAACAAAAACAAAAGTGATTTTCATAGTCTCTATAACCTGACAAATGTCAGCTATTCAACTTGTAAACTTTAATTTTAAATTATCTCTATTTTAAATAGTATAGTTAAAGCAAATTTGGGCAAATTTTGGTCTCACAACTTTAGAAATTTTAGTTTATAATCTGAAAAAAGTCAATTTTCATCACGTGATAAACTGATTTTCCGTTAAATCAAGGTTATACATTAATTTTTATTGTTATAATCTTACAACTTTTTTTAATAGTGTAGAGTAAAAATGCATTGATTAACTTAGTTGGAAATGCATTCGAGGTCGAGGTGAATGACTGGTACGTGCGACGAGTCACCAAACTTTGAGTTCGACTATGTCGGGTTGAGGAAATGAGGTAGTTGGTCTCGTGGTAGGCACATCCTTGTCACCACTATAGTGGTATACCACCACATCCTCCTCACTACACCATGCTATCATTTTTTTCTTGATTGCTATTTAAAAGAGACAATCGGTGAAAATTTAAACTTTTTTTGCCAACATAATCATGCCTAGTTTGCTTGAGTTTTATTATTGTTTCATACACTTTAAATAGCAGTTCGAAAAAGAGTGCAAAGTTCTTGATTGATTGATTGATTGATTCAATAACGACAACATGGCTCAATTGATGCCACTTGAAGAGAGTCTGGAGAAGAGTGGCGAGTGTATCGATCTGTTGGTGAACAATCGATTCTTCGATGCTGTGCAACTTGGTGCTCAGCACGCCGAGAACAGTCTCTATCACTCGCATTGTCACTCTCTGTTGCTCGTTTTCAAGGCCTATCTTTCTCTCGAAATGGTATTATGATATAAACGTTCGTCATATAGTCTAACCCTTTTGATCCCAAAGATTATCAGTAAAAGATAAGTCTTAGATTGCTAATTGAATAAGCGGGACACAAACGTCCCGATAGCGCCTTTGGGAGCGAAAGAGTTAAACTAGGGCTCTTAGAAAAAAACCAACCCTAAGAAAGTTTCCGAAAATCATTCACTTTGATAGTGCTTTTTAAAAGAAAATTTTTCCATGATTGGTTTTTCCTGTGAGCCTTATCTAAACGTATTTCCCATCTAAACCATCTTTCATCTGTCATTCTCCCTACAGCCTGAGATTAAAAAAGCTCAAAAAGCTTCGGACAAAACTATTGAACTGTGCAATACGATTCGTCCGCCATCTTTTCGGGATAATTTTATTGTTAAGCTGTTTGTCAGCAATAACTATAGCAAATTGTCTGAAGGTAAAATGTTTGAAAAATATTTGATAAAATAATCTAAAATAAATTTTGGCAGAGGAAGTCCATGCCGAGTTGGTGCGAGCCGAGCAGACAATTTTTGGCACACTATTGGAACTTTTTGTTGACCAAAGTTTCTTTGTGTTGGTAAAAGTTTCGTATCGACTACGTTCGTGTTACATGATGTACAAGTAAGTATTCAACAGTAAAAACAAATCGTTTAGGTTTTTTCACAATAGACTGATCACAGTCAAATTTAATCATCTACACTATGGTTTGTTAATGCTAGTTCTTTTGCCACTGAGTTGGACAGAAGACAATGGTCAAGCCCTACTTCACGAGCACACTTCAAGACGGGCGTTGCAATAGGTCAAGGTGTATTCAATCTGGTGTTTCTTGCAATTCCCGATCGTATCATGGCAGTACTTTCTATGATCGGGTTCAAGGGCTCTCATGACCAAGGTCTTGAACTGTTGAAAGAGGCCTGTGCCATCACCGAGTCTTGGAGGTCATTTGGAGCACAAATCATTCTTTCTGCTTACGAGTGTTACATCGGGCAAATGTTCAACGTTCACGTGAGCAAAGCAATCCACACCGAGGAGTACATCGAAATGGGACTTAAGAAGAACTCTTTGGTATTGCACACCTCAGTACTGGCATGAATTACTAAAATTGTATTATTGATCTCTAGTCAATATGGTATCTTATTTTCAAAGCGCGAGCTTTGTTAATTTCTCACGACATAAATGGATCGTTGCGTGAGTTGGAAAACTGTCTATCAATGAAGAATATTGAACTCAAGGAAATTTTAAATTTCTACTACTGGGATATCATGTGGACTCATTCGTTAGTGTTTCATACAAGAGCTTAAAACAAAATATTTCTAATACAATTGATTACAGATTAATGAGCAATTGGAAGAAAGCATATGAATTTGCAAATAAATT
This sequence comes from Rhinocypha anisoptera, assembly GCA_011762765.2. NCBI lineage: Eukaryota > Metazoa > Arthropoda > Insecta > Odonata > Chlorocyphidae > Rhinocypha > Rhinocypha anisoptera. Next base: position 2,815 of record WURS02241324.1, on the reverse strand, counting down.
GCTCAACAACTGTCAATGGTCGGATGCAAGTTTCACCTACTTAAAAGCTACCTTTCTCATTATGGATCTCGAAAAACAAATTATTGAAGGTGGTGTCGAATTGGAGAAGTCAATCCAATTTACCGAACAACGAGAAAAAATAGATTTTTTACTTAAGTATACATACGTCTTACTTAATTGTTTCAGTTTTATACGATTTATGTTTCAGAGAGGTTCCTCGAAAGATAAAACGCTATGCAGGCCGCCGATTGCCATTTGAAAAATTTGCATGCCTAAAAGTGATTAAGTATGAACGCGAGGGACGAATAATAAGTCCTATCTATGTAAGTCATTGTTTAGTCTTATTACTTGATGCTGATATTTGTATTAAATCATATATATATAGGAATTTTACTTAATGTACAACATCTTAATCTACATTGAAGGACAAGAGCAGTTTGTAGGCAGTCTATTAAACCACGTGGAAAAGTGTTTGCATCATTTTCACCTACAACCAGGTATGAGACATAAATTTATCAAACCATACTCAATTCCACTTTTAGACAGCGAAGATTATCTCTTGCTGAAACTGATGCAAGGCATTGGAAATCGACTGTTAGGACATTTTGAAAAAGCTCAAGAGTGTTTGTTAGAAGTAGTTAACAAGTGAGTTGCTTTAAACATTATTCAAACAATAAGCTAGAATAACGTTTATACCTGTTGGTAGACAAGAGTTTATCGTTGAAGAGCAACATCTGATTTGTTTCGCTACTCTCGAGTTGGGCATTTGTGCGATGGATAATGGTGAATATGCCCAGGCCAAAGCATGGATAATTCGTGCCAAGACCGAGATTGACGGACATCCCATGGAGTTGTTCATTCAGCTAAGAGCTCAAAAAATCTTCAGAATGTTACGAAATTTACGACAAACATCTACATCAATAGAAAAATAATCCCTGGTGATCATTGATCAGTCACATCATCTGACTATGATTTATCAAAGTCATATGTTCTAATGAGCTCATTATAAGCTTTATACCTCAATAAGCAAAACTAAGTTACTTGAAACAAGTTACTTCAAACACTTTGGCGAAATACAATTTAATTGAATCTCCGCCCGCATTTTTGAATCCTTCGGTGCCTTAGAGAGACAGTGGTCAAAGTCCTAGCAACGTCATCTTGGCACAGTTAATCAATAGAATCATGTTCACCTTACACTGATCCACTGGTCTCATTGGTTCAAAACGTTGGTTAATTGGTTAGTAGAATCCTGTTCACCTTGTTCGGTTTACATGACTTTGTGTTAAAATATGGTTTATTTATTTATTTTAAAATGTTTTTATGTTGTTCTTTATCATTTTCTAACACGCAAATATGTAAAAATTAATTATAAAATATTATTTTGTTCAAAGCACAAACTATCTAGTGGATGCTTTGGTCCTGGTTGCAGCTGTATTTATTCACGTTTGACAACGGTAATTGGAATATCTTTAACGACAAGCAAAGGGTGTCCCTTGACAAACTGAAGTTGGTCGGGTGTCCCTTTGCTACGCTCGAAACGAAACTTGGTAATCATTTGTGCAAGAGCAAGTTTGATTTCCTGATAGGCAAATCGCATGCCAACACAGTTGCGCGGTCCCAAACCAAACGGAATATAGGTGTAAGGCTTCAACAAGTGTTTGTTCTCTGGCATCCATCTCTCTGGGTCAAATCTCTCCGGGTCAGCATAGTAGTCTGGGTTGTAGTGCACTGCTAGAGCGGAAATTTGAACCACCTGGTCCTTGTAAAGATGAATGCCCTTAAGATCGTAGCTATCAACACCGACACGACGTTCTAGCCGAACTACCGGGGGATACTTGCGTAAAGTCTCCTTAATAACCGCTTCAAGATATGAAATCTGGTGAACCACTTGATCAAAGTATATCTCACTTGACCTGTCGCATGTGTTCGAATCAATAACTCGTGTGATTTCTTTGTAAAGTCGTTCTTGTACTTCAGGATTCCTAGTCAACTCAAAGATACAGTATGATAAAGTCGAAGCGGTGGTCTCGAAGCCAGCGATGAAAAAGATTAAACACTGAGCCACAATCTCGTCCTCGCTCAAAGTTTTCTTTTCCTTTCCAGCAAGGTTTTCATTCTTGTAAATTTCTAAAATTATAATTATTATATATTGTATTTGGGTAAATTGGAATAAGTCGAACTTACCCACATTGTCACTGACAGCTGTTAACTTATCGTAATCACTATCTTTAAGATCATTCTCATAAACATAAGCATCAATCAACATCTGGACAAGATCTCTCTGTTTCACATCATGTTTTCTGCGATTGAACACAATTTTGCGACAAAGATCGATGAAAAAATTAAGTGGACGCTGAGAGAAGAACGTTTTGATACCGAGCCAGGTGAGAACACGACTTGGAAGAAACACAATAGCAGCAAACTTGGGAATTGACACATTGAACAGTCTACTTCCGTTAAGCACGAACGTATTCTGAGCGGCGTCCTCATCGGTAATCTCGGTGGCAAAAGCGGTAGAAGCGATCACGTTGATGGTGAAGTGTGACATCATCTGTCGCACGTTCACTTCTTGTCCGGTCACTCGTGACAGGTCACGATCGAGCTTGTCGATACATCGAGCCATCAGTCCGTGCATGCCACGCAACTTACCCGTGGTGAACGAAGGTGTCACAATACTACGAATTCGCTTCCAATCGTCGCTTTCACTGTCAAAGAGACTTCTACTCACAATCTCGTGGTAAAAGAACAATACCGTGTTTTACATATTTTCGGCCCATGAAACCGATTTGGATGAAACTTTAGGGTTAGATAGAGT
>WURS02241215.1:0-19606 GCA_011762765.2 Rhinocypha anisoptera | reverse complement strand
TGTCATGTTATCCTCCGTGGTAGCCGTTTTCGGGGCACCTGGGCGTAGCTCGTCGAAAACCGACGTGCGACCACGTTAAAACTCGTAAAACTAATTCTTCACGGTAGCTATCGAAGGAGAAGAGTCACCGTACACGGAATCCAAGCGCTCTTTGATTTCTCTTCGCGATTTCCCTTCCAAAAACAAGAATCTAAACACCGATCGATATTGCTCTTTTTCCATTTTTCTAAAATCCGCGGACATGCCCGAATCCACACGCGGTCAAAACAAAACTTAGAGCCCAATCCGGCTGAAATTTCAGCAATAGCCGTCTACAATACTATACAACACGATAGTAAATTTCTCTTGCGATAGTGGCACCATCGGGCGGTGAGGCTAAGTACTTATCGGACTACCCTCGTATATATATGCATACAATACTCAGTTCACAGAAAATGAAATAGGAAAAGAAAAAAAGATATTGGACTACTGTGGATATTTCGATGGCCACCGCCATCGTTATCAACTAGTAGAATGACAGGAGGGGTAAAGGTCTATGGCTATTGGATGGGAGGATAAGGGAGTGAGGATTGGGAAGGGAAATCACGGGAAAAGAGGGGGAGAAGCATAGGGAGGGAAGGAGAGATAATGGAGGATGTTAAATAACAATATTCATTCCTAGCCATTTCGTATCATTTATAATATGATTACTGTTTGTTCTAGGGTTACTAATTTAAGTGGGGTTGCTGTGGGAGGGAGGAAGGCAAGTATTGTATCATTGTAGTAATCATTGAATGATTTGTTGTGGTGGGCTCTTTATATTTTGGGGAATCGGAAGGGTGAGCAGTGATGAAGTAGTATTGCAGGAGGATTTTCATTGTGCGCATGTGTACACACGCACACATGCACACGCGTGCAATCACTCATGAACGTTCATCCATTGAAATAAACGCACACCCACACCTATGGATGCACGTACATGCGTGATGCCCATGCACGTACACCTTTTCCCCTCGTCAATGAAAAAGTGTGGCGTGGAAAATAAGGCCCATGACCTTTGCGTCCACGGTAATATTATTCCCACGAAATGCTATACCAGAGGCATCTTGTCGGAAAACTGAAAACGTTACAAGCTTCTGGAAAGAGAGTCACTTAATGCGGAAAGTTTGGTAGTCGAGATGAGTCCATAAATTTCGAAATGTGGGAGAAAAGAGATAAATTCCGTTTGGAGAGAGATTAAGTACGAAAATGAGGGAAAGGAGGGGAATCAGAGGTAAATTGTTGATTGGGTTTAGTTAAATGAATGCGAATACGAATATGCATGAAAGCAAGATGAATACGGGAAATGAATAATAGAACCTTAAGCAGCTTTACTTTGCAAGGCTTAAGGGGAAAACGTGCTCGTATCAAAAGAAGAGGAGATAAAACTATCAGAGCGAATTAGGGAAGTGGCGGTTTTGGGGTTTGGTAGGAATGAGGTTGATAAACATAACTATACTGAGGGAAAACGTTTAATATCCATCCATTCCTTGGTTGTAGCCACTAGAGTTCCTTGACGGGAATGTTTTAAATTTGGAACATTTCATCCAGATGTACTTTTTATCAGATTGCGTTATCGTTTATATGTTGACTTAATGAAAATTTTTGATTAAAATATTATGGATACTAGTGCACTTAGTGGCGTGAGATAAGCTCTATGACTAGGATGATTGTATTATGCCTCGACAACCATCCCAGTCATATGGCTTAGCTTTTCTATCTCCCTTAAATCCACTACTTAATGCAACAGGATGCATTTATGGAATATTTATTTGGATTTCGTCGTAATTTAAAGCTTCCAACCTATGCTCATCATCCGGCGGAGATGTTCGAAGTAAATGCCAAGCGTTGATAACGATGTTTTTTTTCACTCAAATATGGTGTTTACCTGTAAACGTACTTAGATGACGTCACGGATCAAGTTGGTACTGGCCCTTAGCGAACAGACGAAAAGAAAAGTGTCACTTGTGGGGGTCGTAATGGGCAAAGTTTCGGATGCATAATTGCTACGCTCCTTATGAGAGTTTTCAATAAGCTTTTATTTATCTCTTTGATTAACGCCCCTCTTGTAACCCCTTTTCCTCAAATGCCCGATTTGCTAATGTAATTATTCGTCTAAAATCTTTGCCACTTTGCTCATTTCCTCTATGATTCTTCCCAAATAGGCAAGCTTTTTTCACGTTTCCATATTGTACCCTTTTACTATGATACGAAGCCTATCTTTTTACTCCTCTGTTCTCATTTCCTTGGTTTTCTTACTTTTAACTTTCATCCCATCCCTAAAGACTCAAAATGCAAGCAACAAAGACGAGTGATGAAAAAAGGGCACATTTGGAATTTATCTTTTCTGGTAAATATGATTTACCGTAAAATGATAAAAATGCACCATCCTTAATAGAGTTACTCTCTGAACAAATGTAAGCTCTGGTTTCAAGCGTTACCTGATGGAAGCGATACGTGATAGAATGAGATGAGACACTTTTTATCAACATCATTTATTACACAAAATCTGTTTAGACTTGTCGCGTCATCAGCAGGTCATGGCATGTGATTCATTCAGTCGAAGCGAGAGAAACTCAAACTAACATCTTGAATTATTTTGCGGAAGCGGAAAGGGAAAACGGGAAGGAAGGGTACAAATGCCGAGGATGAAACAAGAAATGAGAAGAGAAATGAGGAGTAGAGAAGAAGAGACGGATGAAAGACTCAACTAAGATGTACGTCGAGGCACGGCTCCATGGGGAGGAAGCATGAAGGGGGAAAACCGGAGGGGCAGGGGCATTGCAAAAAGCGGCAGTATCACCGCTGGGAGCTGGGACTTAGCTGAGACCGGGGACCGGAGGGAAGAAGAAGAGGACCAACAGGAAGAGAGAGTGAGCAGGATGGATGGATGAAGCACAAGGACACAGTTCAACGGAAATTGCATCATTTTTACTGAAGGGGATGAAGACTTTGTTGTAAACGAAGATTAGTCTGGGTTAACGCGCAGTGAAATGAAATAGGATATTATTACAAAATCTTCATGCCCGGCTGGTAGGAAAACTTGAGAAAATTTTGTACACACACGGATTAAAATTGTTTCGTAAGAAATTAATTAGTACATATTTCCAGAGATTCATGTGGGGTCCCCTAATGTAAATAATTTCTTACGAGAGAAGTCATTATTGTTAAGTCTTCACCACGAAGTAATATTAATGTAGAATACTTCGTCAAACGCTGGAAAGTGAAGCTGGGTTCGATGGAGAGAATGATGGGGGAGCTTGAACATGGTGGTACATTCTTAAGGGAATTTTATTCCCCCCGCCCATTCCACAACGAAAAAATGGATTTTCGGTCAAGGTTTTGAAGGGGGAAGAGGGAGAGAAGGGGTTTGGGTAGGTCGTACCAATTTTTAATGTGTTAATACGCTTCGGACATAATTCAAAAGACATTATTACGAAAAATAATCGTCGTCTATGAAATAATAATTGGAAAAATATTAAAGCATATGAAATGACACGAAAATTTAGAATTAATGGATAAAATATTTTGTCTGTTCTTTTATTGGCAAGGAAATTATTCAGATTACAATTTGTTTTTCCTGTACAAATATCAAAAGAATGAAAAATCATTCTTTAAAAGTGGCGCTGAAAGTAGTTGTAGTTAAAAACTATTACCGATAATTTTAGAGGAATGTGGACAAATATAATATAACGTAAATCGTCACGGGCTTTGTGTTGACCTCGTTGAAGAATCATGCGTGGACTCTAGTCTTACTGGCGTAGCGAATAAAAGCAAAGAGAGTTTTTAATCGTCGAATTATTTTTTAATTTTACCTTTTACTGTATAACGTTAAATTCTTTGATTGAATAAGCATGCGATTAAGAAGTCAGTAAAGGTAAAGGATGTCTTCCTTTATTCAGGGCACTATTTCATGATTTGCTTCTATACAGTTCAGAATTTAATAGATTTCAAAATGGATTAACTGATTGCTTGAACAGTTTAAAGGTTCTACTTGTTACCTCCTTCAATCATAATGCATAAACTACATACTTAAGAATTATTGTTTTGTATTAATTAATATTCATAACTATCATCTTATCATTTGATTTTATATAAATTTCACGAAATATGACCATCTTTTATGAGGAGGTAATTTTATCAGATGATCATGGCAACAATGAGTATCACGTAAATCGAAACCAGTAGTGATTTTATCCCTTTCCTGAGACAGGGACCGTCATCTCATATCCTTAGTCCGTTTTGTTAGCTCAAGGGTTTTTTTCACCTTTGATATTATCAAATTGATATCTATCTTTTAGTGCCATCGTTCACCTTACACATTGGACATTGCTTGATCAAACTTGGTCTTCTCACAAGGAGGAAGGGGTTCACTGTTAGGAAAGGAACGTCAACGGACTTCTTTCAACTTCAACGTAACCTTGTAGTCTGTTCCTTTGCCAAGGATATACTTTCTTTCCACCTTTTTCGGCATTTTCCAATTATTTATTTTCCATCGGGGATATTGTCACGGCATACCATCTCTGTTCTGTCGATATCCATCCTATCTATAATCACATTCTATTTTCTTCTATTAGTTACAACCTGTAACACAATAGCCTCTTTTTTAAAATCCTACCTTATCCTCTCATTCCTTTATATCTGCGCGTTCCAGCTTGTATAAATACTTTCATTTCGGTGGTTTCCATCTGAATTAATTACTAAACTCGAAGTGGATGTTTCTGCTGACCATTTAAATTTGCCCTTTCCATTTTTTTGTTAATTATTACCTAGAAGTCTTGTTTTAAACATTTAATGTTTCATTTCTTTTGTAATAAACAGTCAAAATTAAACTTTTTTGCCTGTCACTGTCCCGAAACACTTATTTTGTTACATTTCTAATAATTTGTATCTAATATTGACTAGGTATATATTAACATAGATATTGCCAGAATTTTATTTTTCAATAATTAATGTAAAACTTATTTTTCGGAACGAAATATTTTAATGAAACGGGACAATTGAAGAGTATCATCCTTATTTCTATCAATATCAGATATTCCGGATAATACACGGAATTTATTTTCTATTTACCTATTCTTTATGAATTGTTAGGTTTCGTTTTCTTTATTATTGTATCATTTGTAAATGAAACATCAAATGTTGTGTTAATTCTTCCTTTCTTATTCCTTTACATCTATGTATTTTCCATTTACCGTATCTTTGTGTATGATTCATATTTTGTTTCCAGTGTACATTTCAGATATAAGTGGAATTATTTCTCAGTCAGAATATGAAAGTAAACATTCCAGATATTTGAATAACCTATGAATATATTCTAATATTCGTATATTCTGATATTTGAATACTGGCAAAAAATCACCTAGATTATAATTCTGTCATGATGTCCATACCATGAAATACTGCCATTTCTTTAGTACTACCACATACCAAGTATTCTAAATACCTTTTTCATGGCGATAAGTATGTTCATTTTACGTCATGGTGATGGTATTTAATCACAGATGAAAGTCCATTAAAGTCATAAGAAAGTTTTTTCGCTATCAGAAGTTATTTTAGTAATAATAACGCGTCATAAAGTGATCTTAAAGTGCATGGACAATGCATTTAAAAGCACGCTTAAAACTGCACCGGTAATCTGTAACAATTACAATTGATGATAAAGAGGAAAAAAAATGTTGTGTCAATTTTCCAGGTAAATAATGATGTTAAATATTTTATTAGATAATTAGGATAAATATCCAAAGCAAATTTTTAATGAAAGTTTAAAAGGAAAAGATGTATAAACCTCAGTATTAACGTATACGTAATAAAGAATCTGGTGTGATTTTGTGGAAAAATGACTTTGGATCAGTTTTAACCTTTGTATTGAAATAAATTTCACAGCTCCCGGTGAAAGCTTTTATGACCCAGTCTCGTGGAACTTATTTATTCTACATGTAATAGATACAAATACATCTTTTTCGGTGAGCAGGTATTAAAAAAAAATATACAAAAGTTTAAAGCATACCAACCCCTTTACATTTTGGCAATCACCCACTGGACTCAGGCAGAACAAGGAAAGACATTTAAAGCGATGTTCGGAGATTTTCGTATGTAAGGCGTTTTCGCTCCTGGACTGTGAACTGAGGTAGTTATCATAGGTGTTGACAAGGCACGGGGTTCAGTTGGTTGTTGAGGAGCCGAAGGGCATGTCAGGAGGTAATTACCGAAGTGGTTGATGCGGAGGAAGGGAGGGTGTCAGGGCGATGGCTGTTAATGAGAGTTAATGGCAGGACTAGTCGGAATGCTGGCCAGAGAATCTCAGACCTTGTTATCTCTGGCACCGCTAACCTGAACAGTACTGTTCTCTGCTATGGCGAGTATTGTTAGGTCTACCGTGGCAAACTCGTGAAATCCATTTCCTTCCACTAGATGTTTCCACATTGTGTGACGCCCGTAATATGTTATCCGATGGCCATACAGTGAAAAGAAAACATTATATTTAGATCACAAGTTTTATTGATTTAATTTATGTTTTATCCACAATTTATGTTTAGTTAAGAAAAGTGAATGTTACTGAATGGCTAAAAATATTCACTTGGATAATTTGGTTTTGGTCCACGTGTTGAATATAATCTCTGCTATTGGCTACTTTTGATACTTATTGGCCGAGAATAAATTCGTTAAACTGATTAGAAGAAAAGTCCTTAAAAATTGTTTTATTTAAAATGTGAAACGTCCTTTTATTATTAGATGACGAAATGAAATTATATAGAGGTCACAGAAGAAGAAGTACTTTCTTATCAGGATTTGAAGTAAATTGTAGTAGTGGTATTATTTTTTTTATAGGGTTCTTCCACGTCTATGGTCAATTCGCACCTCCTCAAATCATATAAAATACCCAATTGGACAAACACAACAGCCTGGACGCGGGTTCGAGTCCCGTCTAGGATGGGACTCGAACCCCTGACCTTAGGGTTAGCCGGCGAGCTCACTACCTTCATGCTAACCCGATCGGCTGCAGTAAAATATTAATGACTTTTAATGAAGATTAAAATCCTCGTAATAAAAGCGATTAGTGTATTATATTGTATGAATAAATTAATAGTAATAAAATTACTGTATTATCGTATAATGTGTCATATAATTAAATTTTATTTCTCTTTTAGTACTCTCGATGAAATTGTATCTGCCAACCATTTGTTTGAATGGTATTTCCGACAATACTCATTTTGGTGTGTTTAGCATAAGCTTCCCATTATAATAGCTGTATTTTATTTCCTACTAATAGTAGGTTGCGTAACCCTCCCACAAATTCAATTATCAAGGAGCTTTAAATCGTTACCTCACCAGTGTGAACGACGTCTGGTACTACTACCCCATCATTGTGTTAGGTGCCCTATTTGACGTTCACACCTGAAAAACTCGTTAACTGTTCCACACCATTATTCGTAATACTGACTATTTCCAAAATAGTTGTGTTCAGAGCTCGAAACCCAAAAAATTAATCATTCTACTCGACTTTCTGGCAAATTAGTTTCTTTACTGATAGTTAATTTAAATTGCGTAAAATATATTCATTCCTAATCTTTTTTTTCCCTCGGTCTTCACTTTCTGAAATCTCATTAGTATTTAAGTAACGTTCACGTTACCCACAAATTCGCAGCACATATTTTCTAATCTGAATTTCATTTTGGGGCAAAATTAACCCACATGTAAATGAGTGTAGTACCACCTTGCTCTGTTGTTTAATACCACTCTACGAATAATTTTATATTGAAATTAGGATTAAACTAACATTCATATAAACACATAATATGACATTTATACTGAAGGATTAGGTAGCATTCGTTAGTTTCTAAATATCTTCCGTTCACCTTTACATCCATTGTTCGTGATTTTCTTAGAACATTATTCTGATCTACGTTTCGATTAGTCAATAAGAAATGCAAATGGAAAACAATGGCCAAAAAAATTGGGAAAAATAAATGTGTTTATGTATATCTCCATAGAAATGATTGTTTAATAAAGAATTCTTTACATTTCTAAGACGAGCAAAATCGTATGAAATCAGAGGAAATAAATAAACGCGACTGATCATTTTAATGAATTTACCTACAGGGGCAAGCAGGCTCCGAAATATCTGTTCCTTATGTGAGTATTTCTAGATTACCTTTTTGTATGTGTGTATGTGTATAAGGACGTGCGTGGTTCGTGGTTGGTGCTCGTCTGAGTTTTCCTGAAAAAAAAAAATATATATATCAACGCAGAATTATAGGAGAGGTGTTCTTTCACTCTGGTACCCGTTCTGTCCCTATTCAGATGGGTTTTTATACAATAATAAGATACAGTGAATTCGTTAAAAATTACTATGTCCGAGCAATAAAGTCTCAAAATCCTTGCATTAATTCGATTGGGATCCACGTAATTGTGAAGTCTGCAGACAAGGCAAACTGTTGAAGATGTTCATGACAATTGAGTTTGAAACGGGCACGAATGTAATAAATTCCGCACCACGTAGAGCTGGTTGGCGGGAACATTGAAAAGGCACAGGAATTAATTTTTTCCTCACACTATTCGCGACCGGAATGGTAGGGGGAATTATTAATAGGGAAAACAGAATTACCATAAATATCCATACGGCCAGTAGGCAAACACTTCCTGCGATGGGGAAACTGTGAGGGAATGGTGATGATGTGAATCAATGTAAAATAAAATAAAATGTGGCTTATATTAGAATTTGTTTATCTGAAAATCATCGGTAACCTATTGTTTTCTCTAAGTAAGATGTAGGAGCATATGTAAGGGGATCACTATTGAAAGTTCAGAACCAAATGAAATTTTATCTGGCGGAGAAATCGCAAGTAAATTCAGAGTAATCATGTAGCATTGGATTTTTATGAGCCGCTCATGCAAAGTAAGTAAAGGGAAAGGAAAGTTAAAGTTACATAGCTCAGTAAATACAGATCTTTCCTTAAACAAACGCAAACTGTAAGCCGTCATTCGGAAAAGTGCTATGTCTCTTTATTCAAGTCCGTTTTAAAAGATTCATTGCTCTATTTTTAAAATTAACATTCTAATATTTGTAAAGTAATTCCCATTGCATTAAGGTTTCTAAAAGCTTAGTTATTTAAAATACTGAGAAATGATAAAATGGGTCGCAGAGAGATAATATTAGAAGGTTGAGAAGTTTAAGTAAAAATGTAACATTTTGTGAAGCTGACAACTGTTTTAGCATGTAAGATACAATTCAAAATGTTCCACTTTAATAAACACTATGGATGTAATAGATTGAAAATATAGGTGCAGAATATATCCATAATCGGCGAATTCAAAAATTACTATTTCCCAGATATAAATGATCTGTTACAGATTCATAAAGTTAAACCCTAAAGTTTTAGAATTAATAATTCCTAAAAAATTCAACCTCCGTACGGAGAATTGAATCTCAATATTGACTTTGAAACTTTTACCCACTATTTCGACTACAGTGGTTATTAATCTTCTATCTCCAATTTAATGGTTACATAATTTATCATGTAAAACGGCTTGCAAATTCATTTTTTATCACATCACTCAATTTCCCCACCCCTTTTGAATTACCCTTCACTTTTCTATCACGTACCTAAGAATTACGAAATAGTATTTTTTTTGCTTTTAATTTCAATAAAATATCTCGTCTCTAATTTCCATTCATACTCAACTCAAAAGCTTCAAAATACGCTCATTGTTTTGGTATCTATAATAATGAAATATTTTCTATACATTTTAGTTAGAAAGGCACTTTTCCTGTTGTAATTTTTACAGGATATTTTTATATATTTTAGGGAAAATCCTAGTTAGCAATTATCTTCGTTTATATCTCATTTATTGACTCACCTGTATTAGGTAAGATCTTACATCTAGGTTATTACTATTGATTCGTGATTAAGTAAACATTTCCTCCTTGAAAAATTTACTTCTTAAGTTGATTTTTGTCTGTGACTACAGAATGAGAAACTCTTTATTCTAATAATTTATTTCCTCTATCTATTTTCACACGGATCCTTCAATCTGTTCTGTGGGATTATAATTGACTGACTAACTTGCCGTTAGGCATTCGCGTTTCGTATAACGTCAGCTGGCTTTCAACACATCGGTTCGCGATTCAGGACCAACCAACTTCACCGCTCTCATTGACTCTGAATAGAACCTCCAAAGGACGAGTGGTATCGAACAACCCTGAGAACGGTTCCCTTACCTTCATCACAAAAGCAAATTAATTCTCCTACAATACGTGAGAGATAAGGTAATTGATAGAGAATAGAAGGGATTATCTGTTGGAAAATGTGGTTCAGATGAACAAAATGAAATAATGAAAATAGTCACTGAGAAGAAAAAATAATTTTTGAAGCTTTAATAAAAGCTTCTAATACGTTTGTATTTCCCTGTCAATCTCAGCTATATACAAAACGTAAAAAACGAAATAAATTCCTCAGAATGAGAAATTTACATTATTGGCTGTTAACTCAAATTTTCAAAGGTATACTACCATATTAACTAAATTGATCGGAAAAAAAATAGTTGATACGATGGAAGTTCTAGGTTACAGAATATAGATTGTAGTTTCATAGAATACGAGAGGAAAAAAGAGAAAACCAAAACGCAAAAGTATTAATAAGAAGAATAGTCTCATAAAGAGCGTCGAATAAGGATATACGAATAAGTAAATACAGGCTGGAGGAAAGGTATGAAGGTAAATCAATTTATTATGATTGAAATGCAATACCAGATTTAAAAGATATCGGCTTACAGATATTCCATTATACTTTCTAATTTATTAATAACTATGGTAAATTTCTCTGGCATATTATAAAATATGATTACACGGTGATTGTACGATACGGTTTCAGGCGTAACTTTGTGGAAGTCCAACATACTAGGAGTAATTGAATTAACTTCGCAGAATCCACATAATACGTAATTTATTAACCACGACCATGGTTTTGTAGCAAGGCTACATCATCAGGTGATGATGTAGCCTTGCTACGAAACCATGGTCGTGGTTAATAAATTATTATGTGGAAACTGCGAAGTTAATTCAATTACTCCTAACACGGTGATTGATTTAAGTAAGGAAGGAATCGAAGACAATTATATACTTAAATAAATAAACATACTGAATACTAAAATACTAACATACTGAAAAGTAGAATTTTTAACACAAATACTCCGATATTTATCCTACAAAATTTTAATTACCTAAATTCAATAATTGTTTCACACTTTAAGAGAGATAAAAGAGCTACCAGAAAGAGGAAAAAGTGTTTTCGTTATTTAATCACTATCTGGACTATAAAAATGGCAAAGTATGGAAAGTTATGACACCTTGAAAATTAGAAAATTCGCCAAGTGTCTCTACATGTATTTAAAACTATCCTTAAAAATAAATCGCAGTTTGATCAACATCGAAATATATATTTTTCCCGTGAAAAAATCTACAAGAAAATTTGGTAGCTAATGAATGATAAAATAATTGGTAGTAAGGAAAAAGACAATTACTTCAGCCATACAATAAAAAATAGAAAACGGGACAAAGAAATAAATGTAGGTTAAAAAACTATCGTAAACATTATGGCAGCCTATTTACTACAATTGATTTATTACATGCCAATTGGTCTGAGTACGATCCTAGAGCGTATCAAATCTGTAGAATTTGCCCGAGAGTGACACAGAGAAGAGGAATAAGTGTCAATCTCTCTTCTTTTATGCGATGGATTTATTCGCAAAATAGGCCAGACGAGGGAAATATTTTCCCGATTTTCTTTTAGATTTGTCATCGTGCAGGCGAATGAAAGGAGCTGGATATCCGTAGCCAGACTTCTAAGTCTAGGACTGTCGAGGACAGGCATTGGTAGCTCTCTTATCCCCATACCCAAAACACCAATTCAGTCTGATTTTGTCGCTTTCCTTCTGAAAAGTGGCATTCGTCATCACCTAATGACTTAAAAAATATAATCCTTCTTCTTTCTCCGGACCTTTCCATCATTATATTTTTCTCCCTTGAATTTCCTCTTTGCTCTGCCACTTTTAACAATATATTTGTTATTTCTATAAACACTGGTGTATAGTTTTTATGTTAAGACCTTAAAAATATTATATATATTTATAATTATTGACTATTTGTTTATAACAATGAAGTCAGTGGTATTCAATGGTAAAACGAGGACTTCACCGACAAGTTTTAATCAAAGTGTCATAGTGTTTTTTTATGCGGTAATAACATTCTAACAGGTCTCTTTGTATATGCATATCTAAATATCAGTAAATGGAAAAAGGGGCCACCAAATTTGTTTTGCTTTGCAAACGATTGCTCCCGGGGAGATTTTCTATTGATCTACTTATGAAAAGTACGTTAAAGTCCTTCAAGGGACGGAAGCACAGAAAAAAATCTAGAGGAACCTGATTTACGTTTTAAATGAATATCATATTCGCCAGAAAAGTTTTTTCTTTATACGAGGTAGAGAGCTATTTCGTAGGTAAAAATAACAAAATCGATAGAGAAATTTGCGACACAGTCTTATTTAAACGACTTTGTGCTGCTTAATAGGACTAAAAAAATTATTGCGAATGCATTGTTGTGCGTGATACCTTAATGAGCAAATGACGATGCATGAAAGGTTATCAATATATTCTCGTCCGAGAAGGAAACGGTAAAGAAATAAAAATTGGGCAAGAGGTGTACAAGGGCAGTGAGGTATGGGGGAGAAGGAAAGGAATGGAAAAGGCAGAAGCAGTCTTGGTGGAGGGAAAGTGGGACGGTTGGGTTAGCTGGATATTACGCCCGAGGATTCCGACGATGTTTGAGACGCTATTCGGAGCCAAAATCGCAATAAGAAATAAGCACGGTGGCCACCTCTTTCCAAAATTTCACCCCCGCCAACCACGCAGGCATTCTCCCTACCTCCGCACTTCCATCCATTCCCATCCGCAAATATATATATGAAACTGAAATTGTATTTCTCTCGGCACTCCTAACCCCGGTGACTCCGCTCCATAACCCCATGGATGATAGAGGTCTTGGATCGGTGGGCCTCGGGCTGGAATGTAGGCGTACCGTCTGAGTGGTAGAAGGGTGGAGGATTTGGTGAAGGGGTTCCGGATGGCTGAGGGAGAGGTGGGGGCGGATGATTTTGGGAAGGATGTTATCCTCCCGCGCGCGGACGTGGATGCGCATGGAACCGAGGAGGAATTTTGATCCTCGTACATTTTTATACGCGAATGAGCTCGAGGAAAGAGAAGGAAAGAGTGTTTGGACATGATAAGACTGAAAACTGCGTGGTGGTTCTTACACAGTGATTGCACGCCTGCAAACAATTTTATCAAAAGAATTTTGGAACGTTTAATATAAGTTTTATTCGTGATACAATTAATTATTTATTGTGTAAATATGTATACAATATATATACATGTAAATATATATATATATGTATAAATAAAATGTGTAGAAGATAGACAGGAACACAAAAAGAAAGAACGGCACAGTTATAACTTACGCAATATATCGAGCATTTCAGTTCGTCTTCAAGCTTTGAGGTACTTACGAACCATTCACTCGTATAACAGTATCATCCAATTTGCTCTTCACTTAACTTTTTTTGTAAAATACATCGTTAATTGTCTTATTAGATATCATCTTCATCATAATGGTTGCCAATTTTCTCTAATAGGCTTTTCTTCGAAGAAAATATGGAATTTTTTATGCTAGAAATTTTATTATATCTCAATAATCTCATAGCTCTGTGGTATAGCACTTTAACCTTGATATAAATTTGTATTTGTCTGTGGTTTGTCGTGACCACGACCTACATACACCTTTAGGGAAGTAAACGCCATTTAAGTATAATATTGAACTATGTTATTATTATTTTAGATATGACAAATTTCCTATACTAGTTTCTTTTTGAAGAAGTCCTGATTCAATAAGAACAAAAATCTGCTTCCAAAAATCCAATTTCAACTTACTCTGCTTGCGTTGAACACTGTCCGCTTATTCCATCTTTGGTCAACTGTCTCTCAAAATATAAAAATCTTTCCATTTCACTTATCGTCTTTCCCATTGTTTTTCGAGGTTCTTTTCCTCTTATTTATATTGAAATTTTATTTTGTATTAGATAGTTTTACTGCTCTTCTCCCGGCACAGATTAATACCCTAGGTCTAATCTCATTTGTCTCTTCCGAAAGTATGTTTTGTCATCTTAAATCTGAATGAGAGTAATCTTATCAACATTAGTAATTCACCCTCTTTTTTATTCATCTTTTTTTGTCTCCTCATTTCGCAAAATAATTTTAAAAGATCGCCATTCTCGGTACACGTTACTGCATTTATTTCCATAATATTTTTTATTACCTCTTCAACAAAATTAACCACGCTAGCGCGGTTTCTTATTAAAGCTCATATCTATCATCTATGGATAGTGTATATTTAGATTTCTTTACCGAACTAAAACCGAATTCAATAAAATTGCTCTTTGTTGGCTATGGAAGGTGCATTGATGGTTGTCATATTTAAGGAGGTGGCTAGTTTTAAAGATGTTTGGTCATATAATATAAATTTCTGGTCCCATTGAAAAATATTCAACTTTAGGTGGTGGCCAGGTTAAATAAGTGGACTACCTGTAAGGTCCGTCAATTGTTTTATATTTTCTCTACACTGATTTCACTGACGGAGGTCCTGGCGTATCTCTTTCTCTACCTCCAGCATAGCCAGTAAATTAATTATATTCAGTTCTCCATTCAATATAATGATTCTTCCTTCTTTCCTCCATTTCCCATTCATATTAACATTTTATATAATAAATTGCCATATTTATTTTGGAAATGTCCTAGACAACTTCTTAAGTCGAGGTAGAATCCTTATCCTGTACTTTATATTCTTTCTCATGCGACTAAGGATGTACATCCATGGTATGATGAAAATAATTTCAGTGGCTGAAGAGTAGTTTACACGTTCACCAAGTCACAAAAGTAAATTAGTGAGGTATGCTATCACTTAGCTGATGCCTTATTTACACAATTTCCTTATACTACATTTCAAAGGAAATATATTTATATTAAATCAATATGTTATAACTTACCCCAAAACTACGATTAGGAAATCTTAAATTGCTGAATAACCTTGAACCTGTTTGTTATAAAAATTGAAAATGTCTTATAAAAATTATTCGAAATGAACGTACAGAAGGTCGCTGAGGAATAATCATTTGTAATGGCTAGGATTTGACCACTAGATTTTTCATTTGCTCATCAGGCTTCCTAGGATAAACAACATTAAGGTCTATCTTTCAAGAGAATTTTCACCATAATTTATGCTGGCAAGACGTTCTTACCATCTACTAAAATTACATCGGAGAAAGTTGAATATTACATACTACTCTTGATATGCTGTTTGTATTAGGAGAGCCGTTTTGCGCGTGAAGAATTTGTTACCGTCTGAGATTTGAAAGCGTGGTATAGATGCCTTAATAATGTGAAAATGTAAGAAATTAGACTAAAGAAAGCATGTCATTTTAAGATTAGAGTAGGTACTGCTCATAAAATCTGCACTTTATTTAAGAGTAGTACTTTATGGACCGATGAATTTTTATAAATTCATCGTTATCACATACATTTTCCAGTCGTTTTTTTGTTGGTTTATCGGAAGAAATAAGTTGGAAATAAGGTGGAAAAAGTTGATATATTCACAAGAATAAATATATTGTTTCACTTTGGTGTTATCTCTTCTGCAACGTAAAAGATTGATTATTTACTACAATTTTTGCATGGACAACAATTAACCCTTCTGCAATCTCATTCTTAGTTGAAGGTTCTCCTTTGTTCATAGATTCATTTGCCTTTGTATAAATCCTGTATCATTCTTTTAAGTAGTTCATCCCTATATATTTTACGAATGAATTTATAGGAGGCCAGCTCACGTTGGTGAAAGCTTTTTCCATATCCAAAAATAAAATAAAGCCTGGTTTTACTTTTATATCTTTAACTCTTCACAACGAGAGCCTGAGAGTAAGGGTAGCATTCGTTTTTCTCTACGCTTATAATTCAATCCCTTCCTAATATACTCTTCCCTTTGTTCTGTCATTATTTTTTATATTATTGTCATGAAAATGTTTTATTCATAGGTACTTGGTGATTCAGTTAAGGGTTCACACCTCACCCATATATTTTCTTTGGCGGAAGGACGATCTTATTTCGGTGTTTTTAAATCCAGAGTTATATATCTAATTTTATAAATGGCTCTTACATGACACAGTATAACTATATGCATGTCGCAATATACGAATTGTAAGTTTGATCATATTTTATATTTACTCGTATGTGGAGAAATATACACAAGATAAAAACTATACATATTAGTTTTAATATATTTTTTGCACATTAAACATATACATTTTTACTCAGTTAGAATTATGAAAACAATTGTCAAATCAAATTAGATAAATCTACTGTAAATAACCTAAAAGTCGAGGGTAGGTAATTCCTGGAAAAAGATATGAAATTTTAATTTTTGATTAGCACGGAAAAGGGAAAATATATTAAACTTTAGCAGAACAATAAAAAAAAATATTACGCTCAGACAAAGGTCAACTAACCCAATCAGAGATGGGCGATTCCTATTCGATTCAATCGGAAATCGTTTATTTTAATACGATTCCCGATTATTTAGAATCGATTATTGTGATAAGAATCAGATTCGATTCGATTCGTTTCCTTTCCGATTCGTTTCGTTACCTTTCCTATTCGATTCATTTCATATTCCGATTCAATTACGATTACGATTCAGTAACGATTTCTATTCAGTTACGATTCCAATTCAGTTACGATTTTGATACAGTTATGATTACGATACAGTTACGATCGGTACAATTAAGATTAGGATTCGAATCGATTCACACGATGCGATTCGAATCGATTTAGAGGATCTGATTTTTCGAGAGAATCGATTCATATAATACGATTCGAATCGATTTGGACCAATCTATTCATTCCTTGAATCTGCCCATCTATAAACCTTACTCATTTCACTGTATCAGAGTGCTCTTCTATATAGCATAAGATTTAATTGGAAAACATCAAGGTTTACTGTCGTAAAAAGAGTCAGATACTCCTGGAGGTGAATGAAATCGGGAGATGATCTCTTTAGTTTGCAACAATTGCTGAGGATGTAATGATACTTAGTAATATTATGGAATAGGAACAACATTTATCTCCTAGCAAATTAATTTACATACTAACCGTTTATCATATTAAAGGTATTGTAGCATTTTGGTTTTATAGATATTCAGAGTCTCATAAGAGAAGTATTTCCCAAAACTCTACACCTAACTCAACTAGAACTGTGCAAGAACGTCGCTACTCTTTCCCAGGCAAAAGTTCAAACACCCCTTAATTGAAATATTAAACGCGGTGCCATGAAGCTATGAGTGCAGGGGTTCATATTTTTTTGGACTATCATTCTCTCAAAAATCCATAAAGTAGTTGTCAGTAATTACTTTAGTTTCAGTAGTTTTCAAATATTAATTAAATTTAATCAAAATTAGAAAATATGGAAGATTTTTCGCAGTGATGCCACGATTGTGACAACGAGCAGTAGAAACAAATGCCAGATATAATTAAACCTTTTTATTACAAACATGTTAAGACAATTGAACGGAACCAGGAGCCGTCAATATGTTTAAAAACATTTAAACATAAGAGGAGGATAATACTATCTTAAGTTATTTTATTCTTCAGAAGTCAAAGATTCTTGACAAAGGTGAGGATCCATATCATCTAATGAGGCCCCGGATTTTACCAATGTTGCGCCAAAACATTAGTAGCTAGGAATGTATGAAAATATAAATATAAATCCACCTCCAAAAGATAACTATTACTCATCAAAATAAATGAGCAAAACGTGACCCTGTTAGTGTGATACCTGAATATATTTTTCATCATGGACAGATATGTTTCCAGCATATGAAAAATAAGCAATATGGCAAAGTTAATTGGAAAATATTCACTGAGGCTGAGGATTGATCTCTACGTGATCTTATTTCATATTCCCATTTCTGAATTCATGTCGATAAAAATGCAATTAAATATTGTAGTTACTCTTTTACGTCTAGCAAGTATCAAATGTACTGATTTCTTGGTTACCTTCAAGGATACTTCTCTTAAATTTTACTATCTCTTATGCCACTTTTCACTATTCAGTGTAGCCCTTACTCATTCAATCTGCTTCAAATTTGCCGTAGGAATCTCTATATTTACTTTTCCATTGTTTTTATCTAGAGGGACAGGAATGAAATATCAGCTTCAAGACAGCGATCCTAATTTCTGCAACATGTAATACTTTTGTGAATAATTATTATGACATAATAGTAAATAATTTAACGTGTAACCTGGGAATATTTCCTTATGATAATAAAAAACATCATAAAATATTAATGGGAATTGGAATATATAACGGCTTGCGCAAACGACTGGACGGCAGACAGAGATGGAATGAATATATGTATAGAATAAACTAAAAAACAAAAGTTAAAATGATGAGTGTAGAAATATCAAGAGAAAAAAATAGTAACCTGTTAGATGAGATGCTAGAGAGAACGTGTCATCTAACAGCACGCGAGAGCTTAATATAAAGAGAAAATGGGACATACGCAAACGAACTGTACGGTTAGGCACTACGGTTTAGTGATAAATCTGTACTTACCTTGGTGATCCTTATGCTACTGCATCTTGACTAAACATTTCCTATATTTCAGCTATTTTAACCCTCGGATATGCACGATTTAGCAAGGCTTGTATGCACATAGTGCAAATGTTTACGTAGAGAAGGATCAATCACACACAGGGATTTCTTAGGGAGCCTATTCGGTAGACGTGCTCTTTACCAGCGAATATTTTCCTTCTCCTTGAACCAATCTCTTTGATCGAATTTTGAAAGGTTTCTTATCGGTGGAACGGCTTAGACACACAAATAACATCAGGTGTAAAGGAAAGCCACGGAAGAGAAATTCAGATATGTATACTCGCCCACTTCTCTGTTGCTTTCACTCAGAGCGTGGGAAACTCTTTCTCAGAAGTTAGTTCTTCGCGGAAACCGCAAGGTTTACTAACGGATCCTTTGATGGCTTATAATATTTAAAACTGCTTCGAGAAAAACATCGTGGTTAAGGCTATTTAAACAGAATAAAACGGTATGTAACCAGTTTCTATCATGGTGATTGGTTCATGTTTGCTGAAAGATAAAAATATTTTCATGAAATGAATTTTTTAACTTTCAGAGATTCGCAGTTCCAAACTGCATGTCGAGGGTTAGAGCAGCAGCAGGAATATAAGCTACTTTGCAGCGGCAGGAATATCATAATATATTCCTGGTGCTGCAAACGCAATGCATTATCGAAAAAAATGTCCTCATCGATTTTACTCAAGATTTTTATCCATCGTATATGATAGATTTATACCTCCAATGACTGGTGCTCTGTATATATATATATCTGTATATATATATATATATATGTGTGTGTATATATATATGTATGTATATGTATATATATACATATATATTATATAATATATACTT
>WURS02241106.1:0-19609 GCA_011762765.2 Rhinocypha anisoptera | reverse complement strand
CATGAGGAAGGATGATGAGCATAGGTTGGAGGCTTTTGAGATGTGGGTTTGGCGACGGATGGAGAAGGTGAGGTGGAAGGAGATAAAAACGATTGAAGAAGTGTTGGGAATGGTAGGGGAGGATAGGCGTTTGCTGCTAGAAATCCAAAACTAAGACAGTAAAGGTGCATGGAGGGAGTACTCTAAACCAATGGGTTGCTGAAGGTTGTAATGGAGGGTAGAATGTTGGGTAAGCAGGGTAGGGGTAGGAAGTAAATAAGGATTATGGATGATAAAATGATGGGGGGCGGGAAGAATGCATATTTGAAGAGGGATTAAAGTTATTTGCTACGCGGCCAATCTAGTCTAAGGTGCATCAAAAACCTACCTTCACCGTTAGATTAACCCCTTCATCATCATATTTTGTACCTGCTTATAATCCTAATTCCTTTCCCGGATCTGCCTCACTAACCTAACATTCAACTAAACCTATCGCCGATTCCAATAAGACAATACCTCGTAGTGCTTTTCCATATATGTTTAGTATCCTTTTGATATTTCCCGAATAACTCTCTCTCTCTCTCTCTCTTTAACCATGTCCTCTCCCCATCGCTTGTCTTTTTCCGAAAATATGTGCATAATGACTTTTCATTAATTACATTTTATTTTCATCCCAAACCTGTCACGCCGATGGTACAATCAGTCCAGGAAGGTCAGTAATCCATTTACTAACTTTAAGAAAGCCTTGGATAGATTTTAGTCCTTTTAATTCTTCTAATCAAAAGTTTTCAAATTCCCGGAGCTACTATTTCAACAGAATGGTTCTGGCCTTAAAGAAAGAACTTTTTTCTTATTTCACAATTATCTGCAATTTCTTCGGCATCAAATTCGATTCTATTGAAATTCGTGTTCTTTGGGAATCGCTTTTAGGATTTTTATTATGTGTGTCTCCTGCAGTACACATGATTACTAAGGTTTAAAGATTTTTATAGCAGTTAATTTAAGTGAGAATGTTTATTTTACCCAAGTTTGGAATTTAGGTCACAGTCAGTCTGATAAGGCAATTTGAAAACGAACCCAGAGTGGCGTGATAAATTTTAGTGAAGAAGAGTTGAATGCCTTGTGCCTCCTTTGGTTTCCTAGAAAAATAATATTTTCCCACGATTTTCCAAAATTGTGTGTCTCCTGAATTTTATTAGGAGTGTTCCATAGTTCCTATTTGAAGCCAGCAACCTCCGGCTAGTCGCCGAATTCTCTGCCGCCATTGCACCATATTTAAATGTCTTAGTATTTTTTTTGGTTTTAAGAGCAATATTTATCAACAGAATATTTTTAAACCTAAGATCAAAGATTATTGGTTGATATTAATAATATTTACTCCATGGTTACACTCGTTATGTTCACAAAAGTTTCTCTAAACAAATCGACGCTGAATTCATTCGACTCGAATCTTAAAATCCTCGAGAGTGTATTTATAGGTTGTATTTCGGATCGAACTACCCTTAACCTCTTTCGGATATTATTCGCACGCTAGAGAACTAGGGGGCGTCATTAGTTGAGTCAATTATTGCTTTCTCAAGTGCAAGTCGAAGCTTTAAAGCGAACTATGAAAGCAAGCAAAATACGTGATTCATGTCATTGAGTCGGGTCGAGTCTCGGTAGTTCGTCACAAATCAACTCTAGCCTTTATAGCGGATAGGAGAAAACTGCTTCTAATTGAAGGCGACACCAACGCGATGAATTTTCAGAGCGGATATTCCTTAAAGAGTTCATAAGGAACACCCGCCACCGTACAACGAAAGGTGGAACGAGTATTCCCTATTAAAATTTCTTTTTTCTATTAACATTTTCTGCCCTGAGGACTGTGGATCTCGAATCCCCGGCAGAGGGGTCGGTAAAGATCTTTAAATCTTTAACGTAGACCGTTAGCTACAGATTTTTGAGCCTCTCTTTGGAATCGGGGTGATGGCGATTAAGGACATTATGCAGCGTAAGATTTGAGAAGGGGAATGTGGAACTGTTATGTACGCGACACAACTGGGGGAGCGACGGAACGTGAGTCATCAATGTCAAAGCAAAATCATCAAGTTGCACTCACATCACGTATGGCTTTCTCTCCCGATATTCTCAATGAGTCGAAACATGGATGAAAGTCAATGAGTGAAGGGCGAAATGGACTGTTTCAGTAAAACTCATTAGTTTTAGTGATATAATTTACGCTTGCTTTCTGATCACCCACCATTATAAGAGGTGTCATATTCAAGGAAACTACGACCTATCAAATGTGAAAGGAGAAAAAATTACAAATTTTAAGAAACCGTAATTTGCAGGAGATAGATAACCTAAAAATAAAAAATAAAATCATACGTGAAGCTCACTGGAAATGGAATGGAGATTTGTTAAGCCGTCATGATCTTCAAATTATTCCCCATAACCCACCTCTTAACAGCACCATCGTCTGAGGTATATAAATACAATTTTTCTTCATTACATGCGATAAGGTTCATCATCCGCACTCCATTTCCTTGAAAGTAATGTTGAAATTAGTGCTTAGCCGCAGAAAGATCATTGATTATAGAGACGGATATATCTTGTATCGCGTCCAATTGTATCAATAGAACCTCGCGTTATCAACTACCTTTAAAATAATTGGATATATATCTGTAGCATAGACATATATATATAGCATATAGGAAAATCATTAGGAAAATTCTCGGCCCTAAAATTAACAGAAAAAGGGTACAGAATACACTATCGGAAAACAAAAGAAAAGGTGTCCAACATAGCGGCGCACATCGGAAAAAGGAGACTCAAATTTTACGGACACATCTATAGACCCCGACCGACAAGACTTATCAAGAGAGTCACTACATATATACTAGGTGTCAAATCGACAATACCATGGATGTTACAAGTCAGAATTGATCTACAAAAAGCAGAAAAAGACCATACAAAATTGCAAACAGAAACGCATATAGAAATAAGAAACACCAGTGGAACTTGATGTCAGAGAACGAATTCCCAAAGAAGAAACCAGGGGCAAAGTGGAAGGAAGACAGAAAGAGATCCACGGAGAGAATTAGACAAAGTGTGGAAGATGAGAAAGGAGTCATGCTTTGCGTGATCCCACAGGGTCTATATATGTATATATATATATATATGTGTGTGTGTATATATGCACTAAGGAAATCTTGGTGGCGGCGAAGCGCATTTCACATATAAACAAATAAACAGATATAGTTGAGAACAGAGACACAAATAAAAAGAACACTCCCAGGAATTATTTTTGACGTTTCGGTAGATGGACCGCCTTCGACAGCGACAAAGAGAGTATAAACATATATATAGCGAGGTCCGTTCACACACATGAGTGGATATTTGTCACAAATCATAGGCACAAAAATGTAAAGAAAATCATAAACCATAGTTTTATTAAATAGTGAGAATAGGAATAATTTAATTTCTAACCTTATTCTAAGCATTCAAAATGAAAAAATTATTCACTTGGGAATGCTAAAATTGCTCTTTTATTTCATGAAACGTTATAATAGGCACTAAAATATTTGTTCAATATAATTTTTGTTCCTATTCATTCGGGAACCATTAGCAATGCTAGTTATGCTTCAATAAGTGATGGTTATTGAAGAACACACTTGATTACCTCTATCGTGCCACAGCTGATGACTCTTAGGACAGAGAGAAAGGTGGGCATTAAGTTAAACCATTTAGCTAGATTTTATCAGATACATTGAGACTTATTATGTCATAGGACTACTCAAATATTTTCTTTTTGTTTCCCTGAGATGAACATTTTTGGGTTTAAACTACAAGTATAACATTGACAATAATAATAACATTGCGTTATTTTTTGTACAAATGATGCAGTTTGGAATACGATAAAGAGCAATTTTTTTGGTACATGTATTTGAGGGGTATTTTTCAATTCTCAGGGGACTTGATAATATTTCTAGATTTGTTGACGTCATAATCTTCTTCGTGGACACTTGGCGATAAGAAATGTGCCCTTTAAATAGCACATGCTTCAGTTTCTATTTCCCTTTCTCCCCCCCTCTCTCTCTCTCGCTAACTTTCTCTCCTCTACCTTTCTTCCTCCCACCGTCTTTTCCTCAAAAGAGACCTCCGCTTCGTGAGATCTTTTATCACAGGCTTGTTTGTTTTTGCTCGTATTTTTTCACCTTCTATTTTCAACCGTTCTTACGTCCAACAGTCTCCCGCAGCCTTGAATGGCTCACTGCGCTGAGTCCAGAAGAACGTGCATTAAAATACTCTGGGTAATCATTTACCTCGCTTGATGACTATGAGTCAAGAATTAAATTTTGTTTTCTCTCCTCAATTTCCGCCATTCAGCATAAATTCAATCTTTTGATATAAGTTTTATCAATTTTGTCAGGAAAAAAATTTTTTAAAAGTCACTATATCAATAGAAATAATTTCGGCTACTACTAAATTATTTTTTTCTTTTGTTTTTCTTATAATTTTTAATTTTTGGAATAAAAAAATAGTATTTACGTACTCACTTATTGGATTATTCAGACTAATTCTGCATCTTGTAATAGAATATTTAGGAATTCATACTATGTATATGGCAGTCAGAAAAGTTAAAAGTAAAGTACTTATATGAGACGAAATGATGAAATTCGATGTTTTATCCAGGTTTTATCGTCTTTTAAATAGGCAAATGTTATCCTAAAAATAAAAAAGTGCGCTTGAAAAAAGTCCATGGTTAATTTATAGAAAATTTTCATCAACATATGATTAAATATTTATTTTTGTGTTTATAAATTTTCCTTTACATAAATACCTTAGCTAAGTCATCCTTTAATATAACTTTGGTTGTTTAACATGAGTCTTCTTACATACAATTTACTTGGTTTGGTTACATTCGCTTATAAAATGGTGGTTTGTCACTGTTTCATCCTTCTCGTTTGATGTACCTTCTCCGTCTTGCGTCTAGTAAGTTGCAGTATGGAAAGAAGGTTCCCTGGTAAGGTTAACGTTTCTCCAGATAAATTATTAGCAAAAGGAAAGGATATTTAAAATAGATGAGAAAAATCCCTAATGGTCTTTTTGGCCAACAAAGCGACGAAATACAGAGCTCATTTAATCAATTAGATATAAGACTTTTTTTTAGATTAGCAGATACGCATTTTGGGTTCAGCTCATGAATGTAGTTCAGAGGGTACTAAGGGCCGTTTATACCCGGTGAAGGGGATACCAGGTTGCTTTCAGGGATGGCCTAGAATATCTGTGAAAAAATTCTGCCAATCCAGTATATTTTTAATCAAAATACTTGCATAAATGAATCAGAATACTAAACAGAATTGATGTCTATTTTTACAACTCTAGTAATAAAAAAAATCGTTTATTTATTTTCATTACAAATTAATGTTCACTTAGGGTGCCAGAGTCTCACCCTGCAGCGGGGCATTATGTAAAAATCAACCCGATTTTGATAACCTTCATAGACATTGATGATCCGGAGAGAGGACTTGATTTTATAAGATTTATAAAAATATCTAGTCGCAGGGTAATGTATGTACAGATAAATTATATAAGAGTATTCACCATTGAAAACTGTTAGAATGAAAGGGTCGAAGCATTCCGTGGTTCTTCAGGATGGTTGTGTCACGCCCATTTAAGGTGATTCATAAACCTAATATTATAACGAGCCTGAAGATAACACAATACTTGTGTTTAACTAGTTCCAGTGGGGATTTTAATTTATCGCGTTAGTTATTGATACTGAGCAGGAACATTACTTGTTAGGCTGCCAACTTACTAATTGAACTTTCTTCTCTTAGCGTCTGAAAACATGCCATGCCACTTAAGAAAATGGAGATGCTTCTTGAGAGTGGAGCTTTTCGGGTCGTCAGGAGTGATAACAAGATTTTATTTTTTACTTAATTTATGTTTCCTTTCCTGCGTGAAAACATTAAAAAAATATTTTTGCGGAAGTGAAGTTACCTAAAGCCTTCCAGTTTTAAAAACATCTAATCGTGGTCTTGGTTTATCCGTGAGAACTCGGTTCAAGGATAACAGTTATGTTAAGTTAGTATGCATCGCTTTGATTAAATCTTTAGCATTCCAGAAATTGGGGATGGAAAATCTATATTAAGAAAACGAAAGAAATGAGATTTTCAACAAGTGGGAAGGCTAGGCTGAATATCAAGCTAGAGGGTAATATATTTGAACAGGTAGAAAAGTTCACTTATTTGAGAAGCACCATAGAGGAAAATGGATGTAGCGTCATGGATAATATTCGAAGAATTGCATTAGCAAAAGAGGTCTTTGCGAAAAGGAAAGAGTTACGTAATGAGAGGGACCCTAAATAAAGGTTCGAGGAAAAGATTATTTAAAAAAACCTGATGTGGAGCGTAGCGCTATATGGATCCGAAGCGTGGTCCATGAGGAAGGATGATGAGCAATGGTTGGAGGCCTTTAAGTTGTGGGTTTGGCGACGGAGGGATAAGATGAAGTGTTTCAGAGAGGAAAACGAATTAAGACTTTTTGAGAATGGTAGGGGAGGAGAGGCGTTTGCTGCGAGAGATCCAAATAAGTCAGGAAAAGGTGGATGGGAGGGGTACTCAAGAGGCAATGGGTTGTTGAAGGTTTCTAATGGAGAGTAGAATGTTGGGTAAGCTGGGTAGGTGTAGGAAGAGAATAGGGATATTGGACATAATGATAGGGGGTAGGAAGCACGCAGATTTGAAGAGGGATTATGGTTAGTTGTCATGCGGCCAACCTAAGCTAATACTCATAAAAAACCTACCCTATCCGGTAGATTACCCTTCATCATACCAGAAAAACAGATGTTTATTTAGTTATTTACTTTTCAATCGCCCGCACACACAGCACTAAGCCAATTGTGGTATCAGAGTAGAACAAATTTATAACAAGGAAAACGATTTATAACGAAACACATGCATCCATAGCAGGAGAGTGAACATCGACTGAGCCGGGATTCGAGCTCGCGACCTGCGCATTGGCAGGTGAAAGTTACCCCGCCGCCGCCGAGGATGGCGATGAGGCGATACCTTCCTATGCAACGTAATTGAATAATAAAATATAGGCCCCATCATGATGTAAAAAAAGCAAGTGAAATCAAAAGTTCATCAACCAATTTTAATAAGTGCTTTTGAGCATGGTTTCCGGTGGGAATTTAATTATATCAGCGAGAGGGAAACATTTCGGCTTCCATTCCGCTAATAGCGTCGTGGTGTATACCATTATGATGAATTTTTGAACGGCATGCACGCCCGGAATTAATCCCACACATTTTCGTCCGCGTCTAACGTTTAACTGGATTATACTTCGTACACTTCATAAGGGTATCCCGCCAAGCTTTTTACCGTTTACATTGACTCACCCTTGCGTCAACAAAAGTAATTTTATCGACACCTTCGTTTTAATATTCCCTTTCGTTTCCACGGCTCAATTAAGATTTTAAAATGAGAAGAGGCGCTTCTCTTCGTGGTGGGCAATCAACTGACATGCCCTGGAGCTATAGTCATGCCTAATAGCTAAAACTTGATGTTATTTATGATCTGAGGGAAAAAGGTTTTGGGTGGGGCGAGGCATCAGTGAGATGAGACCGTGGATACATTAAGGCTTAGTTCCGGATGTTAATTCAGTGTCAGTGTTGACGACGTGCATATTAATTAGTTTAACTCATCCCTTTTATGGGGATTTTTTTTTGTATTCAGACATGTATCTGGAAGGTAGGTAAGTCTATGTTTATGACGTTATAAAAATGTTCAGCAGAAAATTTTTTTCGGTGATACAACTTTGTTTGTAATATTTTTTAACTTTAATGTTTCTTTCCTCTGTCACGTAAAGACATCTGTGAACACAGAAACTCAATTAAATTTACATGTTCCTCGTTTGATGTTGTCATGCGTACACCTTCTTTTAAAATCCATTTCTCAGTGGGTTTCACTGTATGTTGCATTAATTTAATGATCCTTTAAAAAAATGGTCTATCTTGTCAAACTGTCGTAATCGGTTGGGTGAGTTATGGTGGGTAAAATGTTTCAATTATTTGAAAATAGCGTAAATAAATTCGAAATCATTTTAGATACCTTTTTAATTGATGGAGTTAACAAATTATTCTTATCTTTTGGAATGCTTTTTCCAAAATACTATACTTTCGGAATTCTTCTATAAAACTTTGGTCATTATAATAAGTAAGAAAAGCTGTGAAGCTTTCATGTGAGTTCAATTAATATATGCGGAATCATATGGGTGCTAGGCTAACCTCACGTGTAAAATCCAAAGTTAAGTCACCGTACCCATCTAAAAACAGCATTCACTCCTCTTGGGTTCAGACATGTAGTTGGGTTTAATAATATCTTTAAAGGTGTTTTCTTCATATATTCCGGAAATGTTGAAAATGCATTTATGGTTGATCTTTGTAGTCTTTAATTTCATGATACTGTCTGTTAACAGTTAATAATAGAAGCAGTGACTCAGTTACGATAACAATATTTCAAATCATGGATTACTTATGTTGGTGATTACGATCTCGTATAAATCTGTCGGATAATATTTTACTGTATTAAAATTGAATGCAATTAAAATCTACTGCATTGTTTTACTGTCGGAGTACCGTCCTCTCACTGATGCCGAGTCTATGTATTCGAGGCCTGTCAAGGGAACCTTCATTGCGACTAGTGTGATATTTTGGGACATGTGATAAAACCACATTATTATCCTAAGAATAAGGGAAAAGAGCACGCCTAGAATTTTGTAACGAGAGGTTTATTGAAGTCAAGTCACCGGTTAATGAGTGGAAGGCTGAACAAGTACTAAGTGTCTTGAAAAGTTTGGAGTGGCCAATTCATGGGATTGTCCAAGCTCGACTAGGGCAGAGTCAGGTTAACTCCTACCTAGGATTGCCTTCCAGTATAATCTTTCGGGGGTCCAGGACTTAATTTGTTCCAGCCAATCCAGCGAAGATGATCGGGGATGACAGCGCCGCAGGAGATTGAAATGTATGGACTTAATGTCAACTCTGTACCTCTAATTTCACCTTATGATAAGTCAAATTATTTAATCAGTGGGGATCTGGAACGTAGGAATGACGCACGCCGACGGAGAGGAAAATATTTATATAACAGGGTTCGAGATACGTCAAAGCTGCTCGATGCTAACATGCGGAACACGCAGTCAATTTTTCCACTATCACCTTTAAGTGAGATGCTTTTCGGTAGTCCTCCTCCCTTCTAATTCGTTTCATGCAATTCAAACGAACTGCAGCGCTGTAATCCGTTTCACCTTTCCATGCATAGCCCCACAGTCGAAGCCATAAACTTTTAGCGTAGCAACTATACCCAGAGTGAATTATTAATGGCGTTCTTGCTTTTAAAATTCCAATTTTATGCTTTTTTCTGTTTACTAAAATGTACCAAGGATACTGGTATATTTGGCGTTCATAATGAAGTTTTATTTTTACCCTTCAGTAAAGCAGATTTAAATTTATTATGGTGGATGGAGGTAATGAACAAAATGTAAACCCAACTGTAATAGTTTATAGTTAATATTACTTTGAAACAAAACCGTACTAATGAATTTGATGTTTTTAGGCTTCACTTCGTGGAAGTTGATGATATCCACAATAACGGATGAACAACGTGCTTTTCCACGGGATTAAGTTCCTAATCCAGTGGAAAATTACGTTATTGGTCCTTTCAAAATATTTTCTATTGTTTTATAGCAGGTACTGATACATATGCTATTTGAACTACGTATGAATCTTGTTGTTTTATGTCATATGTCCTGTATCGTAATTAAGTGGCTTGTAAAGCATATGAGGCCGTTATATTATCAGGACTGTATAAAATTAAGGGATATTCAGAAATCAGAGAAAGGTGACCAAGGATGAAGGTGACCAACCCTTAATCGCCTGCCCAGGACGAAAGCACAACGCTCCGGGGGACCTCATACTTTAATTCCCCATTTAGCGCACCTATTGATGTTCAAAACCAACCACGAGGCAAAAATATTTTTGCAGGCGGCAAACAAATCAGAAGTGGAAACCGATAAAGAGAGCAGCCAAAACAGGTTTCCGCAAATCGCAAGCCATTTAATTTCCATTCCATTTAACTGACCGCCATTTAATTTCCATTCCCATATCACAGAGTTTAGGACAAATAATGCCTTGGTGAGAAATAGGCCATTCATAATGTAATGAATGTACCATCAAACACACCCCAGGAACAAAATTTCCTGATTAGGTTTTCAAATGTCTACGTGACATAGTAATACTTCTCATTTAAGGGGTAATACGAAATTTTCTATCCAAGAGACAGCTCTCTATCACTTACTCTATCCGGAGGAATTGTCGAATTTTATATAAATATATGAATGTAATTCATTCAAATTTAAAATCTGTTATCACTTAAATATTATCGTTATTGCATTTTTTTCTTAAGGTGGACTCATCCACAGGGAACCTTCAGAACGCCTTAGTGGCCACCTAAAACCCCCTCACACCTATTGTTTGTAAAAAAAATAATTTGTAATGGAGTAAGAAATTATTATTAGTTGACTCTTAGCGCATTCATTGCTAAACTTCAAAATTTCTTTTGGGAATAGTTCACTCTCGTGCAATAATATTTTCCGAATTTCACCATTCCTCTTGACGTGATGCTTAAGATTAAGAAGATCTTAGATGAACAAAAGGTGATTGCACAACGATTAAGACGGTGGTTTTTACTGTAATAAACCTAGTAGATCGCTAGTCCAGTTTGCGAATGAAATTTCGACATGTGGATCACATATGTTGCACGTTCCGAGTCGATGGCATGAGATTCTTTTCCCGTTGAATCCTATGCACAAATACGATGGAGAAGGGAGCTCTTAGATGCTTCGTCATGATTTATAATATCCTCCTCGGTGCCTTTCCATTTCACAGCTAACTTTTTATCCGTTCGCGTTCCGTTTCTTAACACCCCACTGCCGAGGCGGTTTCACTTGAATTGGTAATACTTATTTCTTTGGTATCACCCTCGTGCATAATTTCCCCTTTTCTTTCATTTCATTGCCTTTTATCCTTTCTTTGGAATCCAATTTCTGAGTTACCAGATTTTCCCATTATTCCTCGTTCGCCCTTTCGCGCGTCGCATAAATTAAGACATTATTCTAATAGAATTCAGATATTAAACCCCATAAATGGCTTCCGAAGAGGAGGGATTATATTTGATCATCGGTGGCTGGTAAAAAAATAAGTCGTCTATATATTCTCTAGATACCATAAGGTCACACCATGACTTCTTCAGACACTGTGTGTACAAGAGTCTTCATCAGTTTCTCATGTGCTCAGCTTGAGACGTGGAATTTGATAAATCTTTTAAATCTTTCCTCCCCAAGTAAATTAATCCTCATAAGTAAATTGTGAATCGTTATGTTTTAATGCTTAGAATGTTTATGGAATATAAGTCGATTTATGTGACCAATTCTCGCAGGGTGCAGTGACCTGCATGTAGCGGTTACGGTCATTGAATTAACCAGCGCTCAATGGGGTAACATAAATAAACGTCTGATGAAATCGATGTGGTAAAAGTACACTTCGCCGAGGTGGCCGTTTTTACTAGTTGGAATAGGAGGCTAATTTAAATGCAAGGTAGTCATTGTTGACTTTTTCATTGCAGGTAGCTCAGCAATCACCACGCGCGCGGTGTCTGTATTCTCGGTCGTCCAATCATCAACACGCTATTTCATATTTCCTTGCCGTTAAACACACCGATACGGCGCTTTTCGAACGTTGCCCGGAAAAAGCTTAATGGGTCTTTTTCATAATGATTGAGCCTGAAGTCGGACAACGTTCATGCACCGCGTTTCTCTATGCACTCATTTCTCATTCCTTAACCCTGTTCAAGTTCCTTATTTGCATCCATTTCCCCTTCCCGCCCCCCGTACTCGGCATTCACACCTCTCCGCCCTCCACCGTCATCGTATTGCGATTTTCCTCCTCCTCTTCCTTTTTTGCGTTCTCCTCTCCCCTCATCCCCGCCGGGTCCGTCCGTTCGTCCGTCCCACCCTTTATTTCCAACCAAATCCCTTTTCCGCTCCGATGGAGTGGTGATTTATGTGTCTCATGCATATCTCTATTGGTGATATACGTGAGAAAAAAAGGATGATTAGACAATGACGCAACCTGCTCTAAGTGTTACTTAATACTTTCCTTGAAGTAGCAATATAAGAGGCAGAGAAAGTGGGTGCCAAAGGAATCAAGGTGAATGGAGAAGGGATTAACATGCTCCGATTTGAAGATGGCATCTTAGTTGTAACAGAGGTAGGAAAAGACCTACAAGAATCTCTGAATCGAATTAACAAAGTAGTTAAAATATGTCATATTAGAATAACAAGTAGGAAACTAAAATTCCACTGTACGATTATGTGAGTCAAAACCCAACAGAAATATGCTGAAAGCAATAAGAATCGGAGTGAACATTGTAACTGGAACGTCCCAGCTAGAACGTTCTAATTAAGTCATTTAAACATTTTACTTCAAAGTATACCATATTATTGTCTCATCTACACTGGAATTCGTCAGAAATTTTAGGTCATGAAAACACTTATCCTTTATAGATGAAGCGAAGAATATTGGAATTTGTCCTGTCATATATTGAAATTTAGGTAGGAAAACGAAGGTACACAAATTGTGCTTTTACTTAAAAAGAACACAATGTTATAACAAGACATTTTAATAGTCAAAACCTATTGACGATAATATTATAAAGAGAATGAAACAGAAATGAGCTAAATATTTATTTATATTATCTGAATACCATATTTCCCACTTCACCAAAGATCAAATTCCCTGACTCCAGCTTCAAATTGTTGAGAGGCCATGTGTCTTCTGTTCTAAAACCTAACGAAAAATTAAATTTTTAACTCTGGCATCGAATTTCATCAATCTCTATACAATGACAGTGATATATAAGTGCTTACATCAGTCAAACACTAAATATTTAATTCATAGAGATTTTTCCATAACTGTCGAGCATTCAGTGAAGGAGTTCATTGGAGTTTTGTTCTGAAACTTTTTATTGGAACGGTTGCATCGCCCACTCATTTTCACCTGATATACTGTATAGCTGGAACAATCCCTTTATTAAATGGTGGAGACATGGTTATTTTATCACATTGCTTCGTAGTCGTAGTAGTAGTAGTAGTATTTTTGTTTTATAGGATGGTTTGTTTATAGGACAGCTATGGTCATTTCGCACCTCTTCAAATCTTAGAAAAAACACTATTAGACAAACACAACACCCATACCCTGGCCGGGACTCGAACCCGCGGTTAGCCGGTGAGCGCGCTACCCCAGGCTAAAACGTCCGGCCCTTTGCTTCGTCATAGACACTTAGGGGCAATAATTGTTCTCCATACAGGATACTTTTTAGGTTATACGTCACTAATAACAACAGTGAATGGCGCCCGTGAGTTTATCTTGAGTCCACAAGATACCACCGCTTCTTAACGGTGGTATCTTGAGGTAGATCAGAACAAGCCTTCCGTATCTATTTGTTTACGCGAAAGTGATTCAGCTGCTTTTAAATACAAATCTAAAAATTACAGTGACTATATACACATGTTGTCTGTTAGTGTGGAAGATGAAGTTAAATTCTCTATCGTGGGATTGGCGTTATTAATTGATCACAGAAGAAAGTAAGAGCGAGATATAGACACTTACTACCGTCTACTTGAGATATTTAATCTTATGATTTAACAACATAAGAATGATGGATCACATGATAGCATTAAGATGTAATGTTTCAACAATGAAATCCATAAGTGACGAATATAGCTGTAGTCCGTCGATTATCCTGGGTTAGGTTTACTGCTAGATACATGGATTTTCCGGAATGTCCCGAAATTTTTATCTTGCCTAATTATTCATGCAATTTTGAATTATTTAAGATGGCTTCTGTAAAATGATTCAAGAAAATCAATCGTATAGTTTAGTTTACCATACATAAGACGAAGATACATATCCGCTTATCACACTACATACTTATGCGTAAGTGGAATAACACAGGGTTTTGCATCAAATGAGAAAATTATTTCCCTCCCATCCTAGATAATCGAGTCTCCTTTCCAATTATTATGAGGAGGAATTAGAATGTCTTAACAGGGGTGCGAATATTTTTTATGAACATCGTCATTGTCGCTATCATTCGTGATTCTATGAAGTTGTAAGCGAAGATGATCTCCACTAAAGCAACATACAAATTTTCCATAAACCATTATTCTTTTTGCGCATAAATGTATACTCCCGAGGCTAATTTAAATCAAATAACTATATACACATATTTATTTCCTCCTGGGTCAAATTGACTTGACTAAATAATGAATTTTGAAACCAGAGAATCAGATTACTTGTGTATGGCGACTGGAACACTTGGATATTATTCTTCCTACTAAATTAGTATTTTAAAATAAAAGCCTGCTATACTAAATTCGAGTCCAAAGCACCGCTGCAGCTAAGCTCTATAATCATTATGATAAAAGCGCGACTCACTCGGGAGAAAAAGTGATCGTAATTCAGCGGCTACAATGCAAAACTGCTACCTCATTGTTACTTTAGTAATGATGATGAATTGGTTGAAAAGCGCAATTAATGCTGCGTTAGTCTTTTCTGGGGGTTATGGGACTACATTTTTGAAATAACTATACCCTCGTATTCGGTACACTAGCCTAACAAGGACTTAACTCGGCTTTATTTTCAAACTGGGTTAACTAAGCCTGTCAAAAATATGGACCCTAATGCTCGTGTAGTTTCATTAGTAAAAACATAGATACCACGGTATTTAAGATTAAAATTATCAACTAATTTTTCCGACAGGAACGGTTTCATTTGCTTTAATTTCTCCATTTTTTCAAAATCGCGCTTTTTAGATAGAATATGAAACAT
This sequence comes from Rhinocypha anisoptera, assembly GCA_011762765.2. Lineage (NCBI taxonomy): Eukaryota > Metazoa > Arthropoda > Insecta > Odonata > Chlorocyphidae > Rhinocypha > Rhinocypha anisoptera. Next base: position 4,695 of record WURS02241106.1, on the reverse strand, counting down.
TTTCAAAATGTTATGAAGTTTTAATTTTTCTTGTTGTTTCGTAGTCAGATTTCTCTCTATTGTCAGCCGCAAAGAATGGACAGCCGGGTATCGAACCTCCATCACTCGAAAAGGTGCCTCCTCTTTCATATTTATAGACACTAATCAGCAGCATTATCCATTATATATCTTTTTTCTAGAATAGAGTGAAGACTCCGGCTGATGGTTTACTGCAGCCTCGCGATTTAGACAATACTTCGGTTTAATATAGGAAATTTGGATTATAAATGTCGTCTGATATGACGCACTGGTCTATAAGACACCCCCTAGTTTTGGCCAAGTATGTATTCCGGGAAAAATAAATTACCCTATATAAGACGGAGATTGATTTTCCGTACATTTCACGTAAATAATGTATTATGAACCGGAAAATATAGTATAATAATTAAGACGTAGTGGTGATCTCTTGAATTAATACCTGGAATGAATAGCGGGAATTTATAAAAGTAAATATTTGAGAAATGCCTCTAACCTCTAATCCTTATGAAACACCCATTATGAGAAATTACGAGGCTGCCGTTAAAAAAATTACCTTTATTAGTTATGTTAGATACGGAAGCTCTGCCTTGTAGAGGCAAGAACACCGCTTCTTTATACAAATCAAGATAACAACAGAGCCAATTTTAAGTTGCCTAAAAATAAGTACTGATCAATTTAGTTAGAATAAGGTTGAATTTGTTATATCTTAGAATAAATAAGAACTTACGCTGATTTAGGTCATAATAAAAAATCATAGTTATCAATGCACATTGAATTTGAAGGTCTGGAATCCGCACCGAAGCGTATATCTTAGCTAACTCCGCAATGAGGAATAAAATTATATGTTCCATTGTCACAAATATTGAAAAGTTCATATGAAATTTATTAAAGTAAGTCGGCTATAATTGAACTTCATAACTTTGGCTGCATATTTCTCTTGATTCGAAGTATGTCTTAAAACTTGACCTGTTCTTTGTAGTATGGGGCACACGCGTTTGCAACTCAACTACAACCCGTTCACTTAAATCTGCTTTTAAAACGCAGAAATTTTCGTTTAACATAAGGAATGTTTTGAACTGAAGCAAACCACCTACCATTCATAGGTAGGTGGCTATTCATGCTCGACACTACTATCGCAAGAAAATTACTTCTACCACTTGACCCGAGTAATCCCTTGAAGCCAGAAACAAGTAAGGGCGAAGATTAGAAAAGACTTCAAAGGAGGTCAAAAAGACTTCAAAGGAGACCCTTTAAGAAGATCTATTACGAAGGCAGCTCCTCCCTCAGAATCCCCTGATTTCAAAACTGAGAGAGAGAGAGAGAGACTTCAAACAAAAGTAAGGATTTGTAGCGAGATGAATGGTCTAGATAGAAGCGTCTAGTTTTGAGTAAGTCGAGGGGCGATTTCAACGCAAATAAAGGGAATTGGACATCAAATCACATTAAGGTATAGTTTTTATTATTTTTTACTTTTTTCCTTTACGAATTTTAACTTCGAACGTGGTTTTATTAACTGTGCGATTTGTTAGAAAGAATTGAAATAAAGACAAGTTACAGACTCCAAGAGTAAAAAGTAAATTTTCAGAGTAAATAAGCAGAGATTAATATTTTTGTACATTCCATATTGTCTCATTAAATAAATGCTATCTACATATTTCATCTTAAAGGTAATGAATATATATTAGAAAGAAGGTCATCTTTTTTTCTGAACTCTTTGAAAGATGAAGGAAAAGAACGAAAGATTTCTCGCCAGTACAATTCTCTTGGGGATCGCTCTGCTCCGAATTAACATTTCGTATTTACTACTCTACTCTACTTTCCCTTTCAGTACTATGGCTACTGAACGTTAAACATCTCCCCCACCCCCTCCACCTACGATTTAAATTATCCATAACTGTCGCACCAATCATCATATTGTCCTTCCAATTTACTTCATAGAACCGTGCAATATCTACGATTTCTTTCTCCAGCTAATGTTTTTCCAACTTTCCTGTTCTCAACTTCGTCCAAAAGCTCGACATGCTCATCCTAGGCACTGAGCTTCTCTTTTGCATCGATGCATTTCTCAACTGGTCTTGAATTCCTAATGATATCAATCAAGTACTTTTCGTGGTGAGGTCACACTCTCATTAAATTACCTGTGGATGTGTACCTGCTATACCTTGGTCGCTCTGCCTTTTTTAGGTATAGCCCCGTAATTTTTTTTTCATTTTTATTGCATGTTGGATATTTTATTGTTAAACTCTATAACCCATTCAATACACCATTTTGGAATATTTTAATTCGTATTGAAACAAAAAGTGGTTAGTATAAATTAAATTCGTATAGAAATAAAAAGTGGCGAAAAATAGAAGCCATTCTTGCTCTTACGCTACCCATAATGAAGACAGAGATTACTGAATTTTGGATCAAGAGAAGCCTTTTGAAAATGCAGACTTAAGCATCATGTAACGAATAAATATATATATACTCTGTGTTCGTCCTTTTATGTATTCCCTTATTTTATTTGAATGTGTGCGTATATATATAATATACATATATATATATATATATATATACATCTACGAGGTGCATTAAAGTTGTAAGGCGTCCTATTGTTTTTCTCCAGACTGGAAACAGATATAAACAAGCGGTTTGTTTTAAAATGAACCGGCACTCTTTGTCAATGCGTGACAGAGGTGGCAGCCCTGTACGACAGACAGAACCTCTAGCAGCAGCCGCGAAAATTAGAACTGTTTTCGATACTTAAAATGGCGAAATTTTCGTTACATGACTAGCGTGTAATCATTCTTGGCGTGACACCGATTGAAATTCATCGCAAGTTGAAGTAGACATGGTGATGAGTCATGGATGTGTCGAAATTGCATTCGTGGGTGCTACAGTTTAAAGAAGGCAGAACATCATGTCACAACAAACCAAAACAATCTGTCTCGCACACCGACAGCGTCACTGCGATTTTCCAGTGGTCAAAACAGACTCCTAAAGAAGCCTTCACCGCGGCCATAGAATCATAGCGTCGACGTTGCAAAAATGTGTAGGGAGATTACGTTGAAAATTAACACATGTTTCATTGTTTTTAAGGTGAATAATTATTTGGAAAAAAATCGGAGGCCTCATAACTTGAATGCACTTCGTATTTACACGGGACCAGTCGTTTTCCTTTAGTATTCTTCTCTTCATAACTACCTTCAATGTGTGTTACCCGATTCGAAGTACGATTTCTGGTGACCACCGATTCCCAGACCCTTTTGGTGATGTTGAGATGGGGACGCGTACCGTGTTTCCCCTCCCCCCTACCCAACCTCTCTCTTCTCTTTGTGTTTTACCGGTCCCCTCGCACCCACCCACCAGCCCGCTCGGTCAGTCGAGGAAAAGTGGAGCGGCGGGAAAAACACCTGCAGCAGGAAAACAAGCGAACACCCACCACCAACCCAAACCGAAGGATAAGTGTCCCACGCCACGCAATCCCCGGGAGGAAGCGTGCCGGGTGACCTCGGGAACGAATGACATATTGGGACAGACGGGAAGATCAATCCGATGCAGATTGCGGTGGGATCACCGAAGGACCACGGAGAAGAGAAGTCTGTTCCGCCTTTCTCCTCTCCGGCGTCGTGGAACACCTATGGAACACACCCGGGCACGTGACGGATTTCAAAAGGACAAGCGGTGACCCGTAATGAGAGAGAGAGCCGCTCGCTACTCCCTGTCGGGCTGAATTAAGGGAGGCGACGGAGGCAACCAGATAACTATATAAGGAGGATATAAATGTACACCATCCAAACACGGGGAAATGGACGTTTCTAGTCATTGTGCCATCTGGGCCTTCTCTTCATAAATTTATTCGGTGTGTATCTTGCTCCCTAGTTAGTAATTCAGCCAAGTGATTGAGGCCTTGTTTGAGTGCTTTTTCAGGACCAGTGTAAAGATGAGCGATTTAGAGCAATGAATCGAATTGATCAAATCGATTGGAATCTTATTGTGTGAATCGATTCGCTGGAAAATTCGGATCCTCTAAATCGATTCGAATCGCATCAAGTGAATCGATTCGAATCGGACCTTATCTGAATCGGAATCTTAACTTAATCGAAATCTTAACTTAATCGAAATCTTAACTTAATCGAAATCTTAACTGAATTGTAATCGTCACTGAATCGAAATCTTAACTGAATCGGAATTGTTGAATCGCAATCGTATTTGAATCGGAATCCGAACTGAATCAAATCGGAAAAGAAACGATTCGAATCAGAGTCGGATCACAATAACCGATTCAAAATAATCGGGAATCGTATTGGAATAATCGATTTGCTAGTTAATCGAATTGAATCGCCTATCTCTAGTGGGAGGGGTTTGGGATGAAAATTAATAGTAAGGAAACGAAAGTAATGAGATTCTCGAGAATATGATTAATAGGACAAATATCGTACCAGAAGACTAGAAGAGGAAAACGAATGAAGAAGTTTTGAGAATTGTATAAGGGGAGGAGAGGCGTTTGCTGCGAGAGATCCAAAAAACGATAAGACAGGTGGATGGAAGGAGTAGTCAAGAGGCAATGGGTAGTTGAAGGTTGTAATGGAGGGTAGAATGTTGGGTAAGCGGGGTAGGGGTAGGAAGATAACAGGGATTTTAGAATGCATATGAATTTTCATTTTTATATCATGAGGCATGTTTCATGTTCTT
>WURS02240888.1:0-19617 GCA_011762765.2 Rhinocypha anisoptera | reverse complement strand
GGCGGAGGGTGGGGCGCCCTGCCCCCGTGGCTCGCCTGCGTCCTCTCCCTCGCCGTCCTCTTCTCTGTTTCCTTCCTCCTGGTCACCTTCCTGGCCTTCGCGATGACCCCTGACTTGAGGGGGGGTCTCCACGGGAGGTGCGTCCTCTGTCTTGTCACCTGTCTCATACTCGGATGCGTGTTCCTCGCGATGGTGCAGTTGGCCGGCGACGCGCTCCAGGTGAACAACTGCGTCGCTTCAGGTGAAGTGCCCCTCCCCCCCCCCAACAAGGGAGGGAACCTATAGTGTGCCTCTCCCTCTCTCTTTATCTCTCCCGCTGTCTCTTATCTTTCCCCGAGTTGACTCAATAGTCATCGCCGTCCTCCTGCGAGAGCCCTCATTACTGAGTATGTGTGTACACATTACTGAGTACTATGAAGTCCCATCATACTTCTTCTCCCCCTCCTCCCTCCCGACCGAACAAATAGCGCGTGCCGTTATCGATATCCAAGTGTGACGGAATCTAAAAAAAAGTCGGTGGAAGTATGACGGAGAGAAAATATTTTTTTGGTGAAAATTGGCACCCGGGGGTGTTTCGAGATCGCTCTTCACGAATCAGCATTTGAATCTCCCGAAATATTAAAAAATTGCGAAAACCATCTGCACATTTAAACAAAAATTATCGTTTAAAATATACAAAAGGTGTATAGTCACGTGCGGTACGACTGCTGCCTACAAACAGTCATTGACCATGTTAATTTCAATTGTACGTAACAATTAAAAGAACACTTTTTTGTAGGCGTAAACTCTTTTGCATGTAAACTCTTCATGTACCACTTGTAGTTTTTGAGGTCTTCCCAATATTACCAACGCGTCGTCCCTAAGGCGGTGCTTTGACGACCTCCGACCGTTTCGTGGAAATCGAAGGCAGAGGACTCGGCCGGGGGTCCTCTCCCGCTGACCTCCACCGCCTCCCATTGCCCTCTGGATTGACATTCCGCCCCCTCGAGTTCGTTTGTCCGGTGCACTGACGTTTGTTCGCGGGGTCCTGCGTGGCAGAGGTCGGGTTTTTAACAACCGCCGAGGCTCCTTTTTCGACGCATCCCGATAAGAGATTTCCCTCCGGTTTCCCGTTACCTCCCTCCAAGCGGCGGGGGCCTTCGGCGGGCGCAATCGACCACTCAATCTCTCGAATCTCACGCCCGATTCGGTTCGATCGATTTTGGAGAAACGTCCGCGTGATTATGTTTTCGTCCAGGCTTGGTGACGCACGACTCGAGGGGGGGGGGGGCGCTTCTTTTTTTTAAATCTCGCGTGGGGCATGTGGGATTTCTTCCGGGTACTTACGTATTCCCTCCGTCCATGCTACTAATCTATATTATACATAATATAGTACTAATGATTATCTATATACTCCTCTAGAACCAAGATTAGGGGAGGGGGGGAGACTAGTACATTTCTTCTTATCCTCGCTTGTGGGGTCCGCGTTGTTCCAGGGAGAGGGGGAACGGCGACGGACGGAACACGCACACCTCACCAGACATGGGATGAACGCCGCGCCGGCATCGCAGTTAATAAATAGAATCGTGGGGGGTCGACAACAGTCGCTCATTTGAGTATCCAGCGCGCGCGTCGATTGATCCTATTGGACAACATTTTCGCCCACATTCCAACGGGATGAGGCAACGCGATGGATACCCGAAAACGGTTGAATCGTCTTCAAATTACCGCGGAAGCCTTCGCAGAATTCACTAGCGTGGATTGTCTTCCATTTTTTTTCCAAATCGAGTCCTGAGGCTCGGCGAGGTAGGACTTTAAAACGGACGCCACAAAATATATTTGTTAACTTGGATTTATTTCCACAGAAAATTATAAACACGACCGGTTTCAACGATAATCGTCGTCAATGTCAAAGTAGATATACATATATTCGTAAAAGATATACAAATCATCGTAAAAAGGAAGAAAATAGAGTACGTACATATAATTTAGGAAACACACTTGGAGGTAGTCACGACGAGTAGTTTTTCCAAGTGTTAAGGATAAGCCTATGCCTTGGTTTGGTAAGGTTTGCCATAGGTTTGTACTGACACCCTACTGATAACTTTTATTGTTTTTTCCTGTAGAGAGAACACTTTCGAGGAGTGGCAATCATTACCCCAGAATATGACTGCATAGGCTAAATGAGTTTATTTTTATATAGTATATTAATTTAAGTCTTTATAGTTTGTGTAAGATGAAGATACCTCTAGCCATTTTCCATATTATTGAATCAATGTGAGTGGATCAATCTAGAGTTTCTGTTACGATAGGAGTTCAATACTAGAGTACTACAGGGTTCTACTACTACAGTAGTTCCACAAGCCATCCCGTCACCTGCCACTCTTATTAGCTTTGTGATCCCTTTCATGTTTTCATTCCCTTTTTCTCTCCTATCCTAGCCTGCCTCTACAAGTCTTACCTATTGGGTCACATCCAATAGTGTATTTACTATAACATCTCACGCCATAAGCTGTCTCGATACCAAGATAAATGACTGCGTAAAATCCTTGACCTTGTCTCTTCCTATAGACGACGCGTCGTGACGGGTAGATGGCATTCCTGCTCTGCGCTGATGGGCGAGGGAAAGGAAAATGCTCTAAAAATATCAAGTAATAAATGCGGCTCCGCGGATTACAGTTCTCTAGGCTGCCCCGCCCCATTGGGCCCGCGGTGGCACGTGACATCGTTGAGCGGGCGTTCGGAACTTAAATCACGCCGGGGTTCGCGTTTCGAAAAAGGAACTGCCGCGAAATTTAAATTCGCGTCACAACAGTGAGTTAACAAGCGCAGGATGGGGCGCGTGCCAATTCTGACATTGCTTTCTGTCCACGCGGTGTCGATAGAAGTCCGGCGTGGACGGAAGCGATACATTTGTTTATGGCACGGCAGATTACCGTGGGATTTCTTTTCCTCGTGATGTTAAATGGCGGGGGTGTTGTTTTGGTGCCCGACGGAGGACAACTACTCCATTGTACCGAGTTATAAAGGGTGAGGAGTATTTATGATTTTCGTTGCAGTTTCACATTCATTCCGAGCGCATTACGATGTGTGTGGTAATGATTACTCCACAGGGATGAGGCTAGCCTAGAAATGTTAAAACCTTACTTCATAATAAGTCCATAATAATCCAGAGAAAAAAAATTTTGCACACCCTATTAAGCGACAATTTTTGCCTTAGCAAGTTGGCAGTACACCAAAGCAAGCATTATTATTTTCCAGGAAGATTTTCTAGGCATTCATGCAGGTTTGGTTTATATTGAATAATAGACCTTAATTTATAAAATTAATTTTCTAATATTCTGAATCCTTCCCTGTATGACGTTAGTTTTTCCTTAGGAGTCGTCATATTTCTAACAGCATACTTTACTAAGTACTTTCCTGGCTTTAGGCAAACAACATTGTATTTTTAAATACAAAGATGTTTTAAGATGTGTAGGTTTAAGGTTGTAGATTATTTACGTATTTCTATCGAAAATAACATAAATTAAAGCCGAAATCTCACGTACAACCAAGTCATAAAATATCTCCAAGTCTGATTGTAAAGTTTGATTTTAAAATCCTCTTCAAAAGCTTCCCATGAAAATTATTTTGTAAATATGAACGTATTAATTACGATTTAATTTCATACTAGCATTTAATGTAGCTTGTGATATATCGTATCTTGTTTCTTGTAAGTTATGATGGCAACATTTATTTTTCTAGAGTTGCTGCTGACTTTTGAAATCAATTGTCATATACATTGAATTTGGAATTCTACTGGACTTTAATTGGAAACTCATAAATGTTAAAAAAAAACATTTCAAATTGTGGAGAGAGGTTCAGAATATATCTAAGAATGAATTCTTCTTTACAGCATACGTCATACAGTTTTGCTTCCATGCAGCATTCTTCTGGTTAAATGTGATGTGCTTTGACAGCTGTTGGGCATTTAGGTAAGCATTCTAAACACATGGCAATGGAAGAATAATGGTATTCTACCAGTTAATGGTATGTTTTTCTCATGGGGTTTAATAGTTAAAAAAGGAATCTACATATGTATATGTAATGTCCCTCCACCTGTTAGTACATAGTAGCAGTATCTCTTTTGGCCACCTTACCCCCTGCCTTCTTTGGATGACTTCCCATGACAACCTTCTCTCCTCCCTTATCATGCCTAATCATTTGTGTGTTCATCTCTGTCCCCTTACCTTCATCCTCCCTACCTACATCTTGAGTCTCCAAAATGAGTCTAGGGCTTTTGGCATGGTTCGCATCTGTTGAAAACTTAATCCTCAAGGACCAAGCTTTTTTTTGTAAATCACCTCATCTGTGTTTTGACTTATTGAGACTCTTTAGCAGTTACATTATGTGAGAAAGATATGAATGGCAAGAACTGCTTAACCCTAGAGTCACCCTAACCCCTAATACATACCTGGTACATGTGAAAAATGCCAGTGGAATTTAATTTACACATTTAAATATATATAATGTATATATATATATATATTTGTTAGCATTAACACTGTTAGGGTAAGTGAAATATTTTATTATTTATCTATTTATATTTTTTATCCCCTAAGTAATTTAATAAAAAGTTACTTATTAAACAAAAAATCAGGCCGATAAATCAGCCCATGGCTCTTTTTGCACATACTCCTAGGGCAGATAGATCACCCCCACTGGCACTAAAAGGGTTAATATTGGTTAGGCTTCATATAAAAGTAAGTTACAGCTACAAGAAATCTTTATATTGATCACAATGTATGCCTTATTTCAGTTACTTAGCTAACCAGCTTTCTGATTGCTTACTATATTAACAGTAGAATTAAGATGTTATGAATTTCAGAGCTATGATTTTTAAACCATTTTATATAAAGTATCACTCATGTATAGTTCAATCCCTACATTTTTTCCCCAAGATTTTGGTCCTAAAAATATGCAAATTTGCATGACTGAATATATGGCAGAAACCGAATTTCTGTAAGACCACTGTCCTGAAACCACATTAAATTTTCTACTTGCCTACAGGTGCTTAAAACCCAACCCGAGCCTAGTAGCTCGACGAGAAGAGAGGAGGTTTATAAGGTATGCCACTTACGCATGGGGTGCACCACTGGCAATTGTTTCCATTGCTGTTGCCATGGACTTCTTCCCTGATCTGCCAGCACACTTGATAAGGCCTGGATTTGGTCGAGCCAAGCGATGCTGGTTCTTCAGTAAGTAGCTGCGGAATAAATAAAGTACTACATTGTTGATAGGTTTAGTCTTATGTCACATCCACATAACTATTTATTGTTCAGCTTTGAAACCATTAAAAATGTTAGTGACATATGAACTATTCTACTCCAAGCTATTCATTTGTATCAGCTATGAAATGATAATCTCATGGTGTTACAAAAAATTATACTTTTATAAGCAGAGTTCTCAACATGTTCACTTTGATGTCAAGGAAAGACTAATGATAATATGAGTATGTGATATGAGATATGATAATATGAATATGAGATAACATAATTATGTATTGCACATTCATAAATTTTCCCTTCAGTGAAAAAAAAAGATATATCTCATTGGTTGTCACCCTCATAGCATTTTATGATTAATTAAGACTTCCTTGTAAATAATGGAAGCAGAGATAGGAGGCATTGTGAGCTTGGAAACTTAAAACAATTTCTGGAGGAACAAGGAGAATGACTGTTAGATGCTCAATTTGGGCTGTAGTGCAGTGTTTCAGTAATAATAATAATAGACATTATTATTCTTAAAGAATACATAGAATACAATATGATAGATTTCATCAAAGGATTTAGACCAAGTAATGTGTCTATACTCTGCACAAATGTTCTTTCAGAAATAATAGTTTATATTAGAGAGCAAAATTTTTAATTAAATAATTTTTAACTTAAATGGTGCGAGAACTGCTGTTCACATATGTAGAAAGGAAATATAATCTAGTTTCAAGTCTCTGCTCTAAAATAATTCAATTTCTTCTTCTTCTTTTGGGATAAGGTATTGCGGAGATAAAACTATTCTAGTTGTTAGGCTACAGTAAATTTAAAATTAATGGTGAATAAAAATTCTTGGTTTTCTAAAAAAAAATTACATCTTAATATTTTGAAGTCAACTGTGGAAAATTGACTGTTAGGAGATTTTAATTTAGAAGGAATTCCACAAAATGACAGCTGGTACCATTGACTTTAATGAGCAGGTTGAATTTTCATATTGATACATGGTTGGATTGGATGGATACATTGGAGTAGTTTGCATTGAAGCTGACACATTCTTCTCATTTTTTTCAAACTATACCTAGTTGACTAACAAGTTCCACAGCTTGAATTTGTCATTCATTGTAGGTTTGACTTCTTCTAGAAGATAACTTCTATCTAACAGTGAAATTTCCATTGTAATTTGTTTCATATTTGGCATATGATCATTAATAAATATTTTAAAAAGGAATTATGTATAGTTCGGTACGAAGACTGAAGTTCCTAAATAATTGTTCGAATCCAAAAGTTCCAAAAAGTTTTTGTTCCAATTTGAAAGTTCCAAATAGTTTTTCCAGATACTTTGGTTGGGTTTTTGAACTTTTTACACCAAATCCATGAGCAGAGCAAATGATGCCTCCGAAGGATGGCATAATTGTTTCCAAATAGTAGTAGGACGATACCCTACCTATATATTTTTCTAAAGGAGCTTCTTAACGAACAGGGTGATACTAAAAGCATGTTACAGCTGTTCAGTCTTGGATAAAAGATAAAAATACCACCAAAAGAACGCTGCTGCGATTGGGAGAATAGTGGATACAATATTAGTTTCCAAATTGATGAATATATGGAAAACGATGACATTGTCGAGAATTTAAAACTTATTGGTAATTATTTTTCCTTTCTAATTCTGTATTTTATAGTATTCTATATTGTGGATCATTATTTATTTTGGAAAAATATATTTTGAAACATCTCTTGTAACTTTTGGATGGGAACATTTGACTCTGAATCATTTCTATAGATATTGTAGACCAGGGTTCCATGATCAGGAGAGATTTAACAAAATTAGGATTATTTATGGAGCATCTTTCCACTGTTTACCAATCTCTTCATTTATATCTTGCCTTATTTATTAAATTACTAAATTTTATTCATTCTTTCTCAGCAGACATTCTCCTTAACTATTTCTCTTGTAAAATTGAAATAGTGAAAGGCATTTTAAATTAGTCCTTCACCCCCATTGCTATATTCAATGTTATGCAACAGAACAACATTTTCATTCATTCCAACACTATCTTCACTACTGTTGCTAGAGTCCGGCCGTATTGAAATGGTCCTGTGCAAAAATTTCTGCGCACCCCCTCTGTCCTCGGCTACCCTCACTCAGGGTTCCTTTGTTCCCCTATACCAGCTCTTGTTGTTTTGGTTCTCTCTCTCTCGGTTTTGCACGCTTATGTTTGTTAGTTAACAAAGGGAGTTATATGTAATTTCCTATGTTAAACATGCAATAAAGAAGTTTATTAATAATAATAATTTTTATTCTCCAAGGACCAATCTTACATATAGGTATAGGATTCATCAAGATGTAAAATGATCGTCAAGAATATGTTATATTAATTTCCCTGTGCCAGTGTGAGGAAAACTGGCAACACTGCTTGCCCCTCCTCCAGTGTGTGAGTGAGAGAGTAAAGAAGGGGAGGTAAGGCCGGGAGGTGGGGTGGGCGGGAGGTAGTCGTAGCTCCACCCATCGCTCACCTAGGAGGACCATTTCAAAGTGACTGGAATATACCATCCATTTTACATGGTGATGATAAAACATAAGTCTTTCTCTATGAATGTATTCACCAAATTTTATATTTCCTTTTAATCACAGTGGAAAAAAAAGATCAATGATGAAATCATAACATCGTCTAACAAAGACAAGTTTTTTGCGAATGATAAGAAATTACTAAGCTTCGCCCCTACAATTCCACAAACTTTGTCTGCAATATTTCCTTCTAAAATTCCTACCTTCTTTCTAACTTCTAGATTATAACAAAAAAAGCAATTAAGCAAAATATTTTTTAGAATGACAATATAAATATAGTAAAGAAACAATTATTATGAATATTTGCACATTTGTAATTTACAGTGCTACCTCAGATGTGGTTGAAATTCTACAATAAATAGGGATAATCACCCCAACAAGTAGCCCTGCCATCTGATAGGGACTCAAGGAATCTACTACATACAATTCATTATGTGGGCGAGATACGGAGAAACTTTGAAATACATAATGCATGATGTTTATATCTGTCATCAATTCACTTCTCTCAGTACATGCCTTCTTTGAAAATGTAATTCTACTCCTATTTTCTTGCAACTATGTGTTTGTTGTGACTTCTGTTTACTTTTAATATGGATTTGTATTCATTTCATACTTAATAGTAAATTCGTCTCAATCTCTTCCACTAAGCTAGCTTAATGGTTTGGGTTTAACCTTCTCAGACACTATAATACTTAGGCTTACTTATATACTTATCGTTTAATTAAATTTCTTGAAAAAATTGCTAGGCATTGTTTTGCCAGCAGACTTTGGAGTGGGCAAAATGAAAATTGAGTTCCGTTAATTAAAACTTAGTTGAAGAAATCACTATCAATTCCTTATATTAAAGAAGGTGTGGTGCATGCAGATAGATATCTTTAGTGTTACTTGGTACAAAATTCAATAGGATGATTTACGTAAAAATCAGAAAATTAAGGTCATTAAAGATTGAGGAATTATTACCATGAGGTTCTATTATTGACATAGTTGAAGTTTTATTAAATAGCAGTGACGATCTCAAATAGAGAGGATTAAATAAAAATTATAACTTGTGTGAGTAGTTATTTATTTTTTTGTTCATGACAAATATACATTCTGCTCACAGTCAGAGATTATAAAATGTTAATAAAAAAATTAACTCTTTACTGACATTTGTTGAAAACTTCATAGTTTCAAAGAGTCAAATTACTTTTTTGAAACCTGATTTTTACTGAAATTCGTTCACTGCTTGTATAAAATAAGTACCCATCCCACAAAGTAGTTTAATTTTCATTAGTTCAATCTTTACTAAATCCTATTTTCTCCCCAAATTGATTACAGCTAGAGGAGCTGCATTGGTTTATTTCTATGTACCAATGGTCATACTGTTGACGTGTAACCTCATCATTTTACTTGTGACTGCATGGAAGCTTACTATGGGGAAAAAAGAGCCAGCCATGGTAAGCATCACAGGGACCATGCACCAAGATGAAACTCACCAGAGGAATATACAAAGGTATTTGAACTTGCTGTTAATGTAGAGATTGTCAATTTCCTATTTAAATGGAAAAGATTGACAGAGAAGGCTAAATATAATTCTTGGCAACCTTCGGTCCAGGAGAATTCCAACCCCCAACCAGATAAATAGTGATGTGATAATCTATAAGATGAATGAAGTGTTTTCTAGACTAATTGTTGAATACTGAAGGTAAATGCATAAAGAGTATCAATGTCATGTAAAATGTACCCTGAAAAAAATTTGTTATCCAAAATCCACATTGAATTTCCCTTTGTGGAATCCTTATGGTAAACCATGAAACTCATGACTACTGTAGGTAATTAAAATATATTTTTTCCAATGCCATTTTAAACAATATTTTTATGATTTTTTGGAGGAGGAATTGTTAAACTTTCTGGAAATTTGCCTTTGGTTTTTTGTGGTCTGCCATATATTTGATCATTGGAAACATTTGTTTGAAATTTAATTTGGTGTTTCTTCATCTGGCATGTTTACATTTATATCACCAAATTATGACTACTGATGTTCACAAAATATCTAAAATAATATATTACATAAATTACAGAGTACATATAATGTAAAATCATCCCTTTGACATTGCTCATAATTTAAAAGAATAGATAAGTCTGCAACAAAACTGCTCTGATTCGATTAGGATATCTTAAGTAACATTCAAACCCTCCCCTTAGAATATTCAGAGTTTCACTTTCAAAACAGTGACATAGAATTTGTTTTACAAATTAGCATTATCATCCTAATGACTAAATAACTTTATGACCTGATTTCCCTGTGAACGGTGTTTATGAAGTCTTATTCATTTTCCACCATAGCTCCATGGATCAGAGAAGACTTTGTAAAAAAATTGAAATTAATTACTTCAATCATTTATCAGTTCACAATTATAATCAAGCAGTTGTATTTATGTAAGCTATTTGAATGAGAAACGATTTCTTTTATATAAAATATAATATCTAAATATTCTGAATATGGAAAAATATTTTATCCCAACTACAGCTATGTAAGACAAATTAAACACTTCTTATTATTTGATTCAATATTTTAAATCATGAGAATTATAAAAAAATTGTTTTCCTCATACATTGCAGATACATACTGTACCTCAAGTTGTTCATCATCATGACTATAAACTTTGTGATGGAACTCATCTCTTGGATTGTGGGAGGACCAGATGTTTTCTGGTACATTTCGGATGTTGGATATACCTTGCAAAACATCCTCTTCTTCATCATTTTAGTTTGGAAGGATAGAGTTCACCATGTTATACTGAAAAGGTTAAAGTTCTGTCCTGCCAGCAGCAGAGTGCAAGAAACTGCACTGAGGGTAATCTAGTTTTGAATGAATGATGACTTGTGTGAAATTCATACAGAAGATGCATCAATGCATGTGATTGTGTGTGTGTGTTAGGTCACATTGACCTCTTTGACTGAGAAATAAATGTGACTGATTCCAGCCTTGGAATGATTTTAGATGCTGGATACATTTACCACAGTGTATGAACCCTTGTAGAAGACCACTGAATTTCTGGAAAAGCAGTGGACTCCAGAGTTGTTTCTACATCAGGAACATGATATGTAATTGTAATATTTTCACCACTTATACTAAGTGGAAGATATATGTAATATATATATATATGTGTATTCATAATTTTATCGATCATGCTGACCTAATGTAAAGTACATCATTGGCATTGGCAGCTCAAGCAGTGTGCATGCTCAAAAACTTTGGGTTGTTGTTAACTCTGGGGTGAGAGAATTGGATGACTGTTACAGCAAACTGTGATAATCAGGATATAGGTAATCTCTCCCATAACAAATTTACTGTATCTTCCATCATTCAATTAAAATTTACCTTTTGCTCTATGTTTTGCTGCTAGGCTAATAATACTCAAGCATTATTAAGATGAACCAACCGTTTTTTTATGTTTCAACCAAGAGAAACCTAATGCACAAGATAAGAAACACAAACGTATGAAAAGAACACTATTCATGAGTTTTCACTTCCATGCTAGAGTCAGTTTCTAGGAGGGACCCAAGGATCAAAAGAGAGATATAGTCACTAAAGAAAGGGTCATTGAAAGTGGAATGTACAAGGATTTGTAGAGTTGTATTGGAGGCTGATTTTAGTCAGAAACTGTAGGAGTTCATGTCGAAAGAAAGGGAAATTATATGCTGTCCAACTTTAGCTTCATCTGTAACCTTTGCATGCCTTTCAAAGCAACAAGATTTCTGACTCATAGGTTTAAATATGTGCCCATCCCCTGATCACAAAGTACTTTCTTTTTCAGATTTTCACCGACCCTTTTTCTTTCATCCTCTTGCTAAAGTTTTCTCCAGTTGGAAAAGGAATAAGTCACCACCCACACAAATATTACAACTACAGCTAGGGTGTTCTTTTTATGCCTTGTGTGTTTCTTATCTTGTGAGCTGTATCTTGACAAGTTTTGAAGAACATACTGATTTATAATTATGAACATGTGGGTTTATTTTATACAGAGAACTTGTAATTAAACCAAACTGAGCACAGTTAGTTCATATCCATTTGACATTCCTGTATAAACTGGTTGTCCCCTTGATGTGTGTACACCTTGCTGGCTGTGTATACACTCGCACACACAAATAGAGGAGACAAGTTGTCACCGTAAGTTGGCCACATCCTAATTTATAATTCACATTGCACTGCATACACTTAAATGGTCAAGCCTGGAGGAAATCTTATGTCAATTCAATGGTAGCTTATTGGGATCCCAGGCAAAAAAAGGCCACCAGATGTCTTCATTTAGGAAACATAAAATTAAATATCACAGAGATATACTCAGTACAAAACAATTTCCTGAAGAGGGTAAGACTATATCAAATAACTGCACAAGGAAGTGAAATGGTTGTCCCCATTCCCCCCCCTCTGCCAAAATATCAAATGTGCTTTATACTAAGGCATATTCAATGAAATTGAGGATTTTAATGCCTCGTGTAATGCTTAAATGTGTAAACAACTTTTAGTTAGTCCAAAAGAAAATGCACCATTTTACTTAGGTAAGCAAAGCCATATGTATCAAGTGCAAATTGATTCCAAAAAAGGGATATGTATTTAAAACTCTTGGATGCCTACTTCATTTCATGGTATGTACTTTATAGTTGCTGTTATTTGATATTCCTCTACTAGTAATAGTAAAATATTATGAGGCAACAAGAAGGAAAGTGTCTGTTACATTAGAGGGTGCTCATATTGAAGGGAAATATTTGGCTTCGTGTAAAGTTGGCATTAAATTTTTTTTGTCTCTATAATTCATCCTATCTATAGTGAAATGGCTTCAATGTGACTATAAATTGTATTAACACATTGATTGTATTTGGTATATATTTGATTACTAAAGAAATAATTTTTAATATAATTTGAAAGGAATTCAGTACCTTTTACAACATTTTTGTGGTGTTTGAAGGAGGAGAAAAAAGAATTACACATGCCACATTTCAATGATTACAATTACAGATTATCTCAAATTGAATAGATCCACCCAGTTTCTGAATATGGGATGATCAATTTTTCTTTTCGCAAGTTTTCAATTTTACATCCATTCCATCCTAAAAAATGTATTTGTGTATATTTTTACATGATATTGTATGTTTAAAAATGTATTTAATGACAAATGTCGATTTTACTATATATGCCTGTAACATCAAACGTAATTATACATTTTATATTTATTTCTTATTCTTTCTATTAAGCATGTCACCATTTTTATATTTAGTGGCTTTGCTTAATTGGTCTTGACAAATAGTTTTACAACCCTATGCTCCTGTTGATGTCAACCATAGGAGATGACGTAAGCAGTCAACATGCAACATCCCTGCCCTGGGCATGATTAGAACATGCAGTATTAGGGTTAGCTGATGAATGGCACCAGCCTAGCAGCTAACCTGGCTGGCATATACTGCAGATTTTTAAGTTTAAAAAAATTGGGAAGCATATTTCTCTCTTACTATGGTTTAAATGAAATCCCAATGAACATACAAAATTTGTATAAAAGCCAATAGTATATCAGTAAAAGTCTTAAACATCTCTATCAAGATAACCCAATAATGATTTCTAAGTACAACAATCCAATTGATTTGTTGTCATGACCCTTTATAAATGTTATAAAGCAGAGCACTGCAAGAAATGATTTTTTAAGATGTATAAAAAATATCTATAAGAATTTTTCCCTTTTATAGTATGAAAATAGGATAGGACACATCTTGAGGTGTAATGAGTTCTTGAAGAATATAATAGAAGGAAAAATGGAGAGGAATGCCAAATAGTATATAGGGCAAATTATAAGAGACATTAGAAAGAAGGACTAGCTACCATGGGATAAGAGAGGAAAGGACGGAGGGGGCTGCAGTCAACCTCTTTGGATTGAAGTGTACTGATGATGAACAAAAATTTTCCTTCAGCATCTTTTAACATTATGGATCAGTTATTTCATAATGAGAATATAGTCTAGTGCATTGTTTGCTCTAATTTTTAAAACTTTAAGAGCAGGGTGGTAATGACAAACCTTTATATGGCTAAATGCCTCATTTTATGGAATAAGAGAATACAGATTCATGAGCCAACCATATTGTGAGATGTACCTCTACTTATACTGATAAAAGGCAATAATGCTTTGCTAGACTATCAATGCCTTAGATCTGCTTCCCCAAAAAGATAATCTCATATCACTTTAGGCACATGCTGCAGGTTTGCTACCACTGGCACAGAGAATTGTAATGGCTACATAGTTTCTCCATAGAATAGTCAGTTGGGAAATAATGCACATTGGGTCTACTGAAGGGAGTGCAATACTACAATTGATCCTTGAAGAGAAGCAAATGCTTCTCAAGTTTGGAATGTGGAATTACCTACTTCCTCTTAAAATCAATCACAAAAGAGTCATCAAGATCTGTAACAGAGGAACAATATACTTTTCCATAAGTTTTAAGTATGTATGCAAGTACATTGTTCTTCTTTTGTCATGAATATTATCAAATTCCACTAATTGTAAGTGAAGCTGGAAAGCATTAGCTCCATTCACAAAGTGTGCTATGGTAAAATGCATCCATCATGGTTTCCAAACCACATTGGAATAACTTTATCACTGTTAATTGTACCCTGCTAAAATAAAGAGATCCAGCCTCAACTTTGTGGAAATTTATCTTCATATAATAAAAGAACACCCTCTGTTTTTACATAATGTTACTTTCCTGGTACTACTAATTTCGATGCATATGTATTATATAGTGTAAATAAACAGAGGGTGGACTTCAATGTTATGAATCCTAGTAAGCAAAAGTGTTTCGCATTTGTGAATAAACTTGATGCTGAGGATTACTGAAGGCGTGAGAACCTATGGGTTACTACAGTTAGTACACTGAATAGGAAAATATCCAACTGCTAAAATGGACATTGGAGCATTGATTGATTGAAGGGTAATCTACCGGTTAAGGTAGGTTTTTGGTGAGCCTTAGCTTAGCTGCATAACATTTAACTTCAGTTCCTCTTCAAATCTGCATACTCCCCACCCTCTATCATTCTGTCCAAAATCCCTATTCTCTTCTTACCCCTACCCCACTTACCCAACATTCTGCCCTCCATTACCACCTCCAACAACCCATTGGCTCTGAATACCCCTTCCACCCACCTTTCCCGTCCTTTTAGGATTTCTCGCAGCAAACACCTATCCTCCCCTACCATTCAAAAACTTCTTCATTCGTTTTTCTCTCTGTTCACTTCACCTTCTCCATCCGTTGTCTAACCCACATCTCAAAAGTCTATTAAAAAACCTGTGTTTTGATCGAGGGATACCTCTAAGGATAATATATGAACATTATTAATATGCCAGTATATAACTGCATGGAAACTCTCTGAAGTGACATACAACTCTACATTTGTAATAAAAAAATAAATAAAATGTCATCAATCAAACTTTTACAAAAGCTAAAGCTTTATTGATTCTTGTCATAATAAAACTTCGTTCCAATAGTTTTATATGGAATACCACCAAGTTTCTAAAGAACGCAAAAGCTTGAATATTTCTAAGACCATTTGCAACATCATATTGAAGAGCTCATTAATATGGCCAAACTTCATCAGTGTGTATGGTGGGAATAACGCTATGAAGCAAAGGATTTTATAATTAATACCAAAAGAGATCTCTCAACAAATATTTTAAACATAGGTACACACCTGAAGCAAGTGACCAGAGAAAGCGCGAAGGATTGACGATATTCGAGAATTTCACCCAATGCTACGGCCAAGAGACATCAAGCTCGCGTAGAAACTTCATGAAAACCAACCTGCAAAACATTATAAATCGAATTTCTATGAAAACGAGATGTATCTATTACGAGATATGTAATTGAATGTAACATGATTACTTAGCATCATATTTGATGTAGAAATTACGTTAACAAAAGTAAAAATTTTAAGAGTTCAACAACACTAACCGTTTGTCAATCCGCCTATTTTTCTTAGCACATGAAAGCTACTTCCGGTCTACCGGTGCTTGATGATTGGTCACATGAAAATCAGCCTCCGTTTAAACATAGCGGTACATAAGACGATAAGACCTAAAATGCGGAACAATGAATAACTAGCATATTAATAACAGTAACTAATTGTTCAGTAGCAGAACTCTGGTAAATTGGAAAAAATCATAAATAAAAGTGAACTTTGAATATAAACAGTTAAGCACAAGAAGCCTTCACTTTTTCGTTTTTTTTTAAATCTTTGGATAGATATGCTTCCCTCCTATAACGCCATCACACTGGCTCGCTCAATAGACACATGAATTCTTAAATATACTGTAGTAAAAGAAATTACAATAAGATTTTCATAAAGCTTTTGCTGATATATTGTATTCAGATTCCAAAATCTGGACTATTGACCACCTTAGAGTGAACAATTTAAGTGACCACCACAAAAAACAAACATTTTTGGTGCCAACTTTGTTTGGAGAGGGTCTTTCAATATCAATAATCATTAAAACTATTTCACAAAACCAATGGTGAGAGGAACCATGAATAAATGCCATAGGGACTTAAGTTATTGGGTTTTCGTTGGGAACGCCGAAGTCTAAGGTCATTTTGCACACCGCGATGCTTTAATGATGCCGAATTACTCTGTTTTTCTGCGATTAAATTCACATTACTGAAACCTCTACCCCGTATTAATTTTACATTAAAAAACGGTCCAAGAGCCTTTTCATGCGGTTGCGAAAACGACGGTACTTGTGAGGGTTCAAAGTACCATTTCCCAAATTTTCTTCTTCTGTACGTGGTAATTGTAGCTATTTTTTGCACAATGATAAAAAACTTTCGGTTACAGCACATTCATTAGTTCAAACCTATCTCTCCTTCAATGGGAACAAGCAGAATTCCTTCCAAGCAGTATCCCTCCTTGCGTAGGTGTTCCATAAACAAACTCGAGGCCCGAGAACAGTCCTCCAGGAAGGGGAAATGAAAACAAGCAAACTTTAAGAATGAAGTATTCGCCAAGGGGTTTGGGCAATTTTATTCGTTGAACCTCTCCAGTTCCGAGAGCTTATTCTTCGCTCGCGAGTACTTTCGGGCCTTCACTGGTACAAGGCAGGAGGGATACCTGGAAGCTCCAAATGAGACTCCAGAGTCGGGAATGTATCTGCGTTAAAATGTGATTTTTTTCCTGACAATTTGAGAAGCAATCTTCGAAGTTTTTTCCGCTTATATGAGTGGGACATTCTCCCGACGGTGAATTTTATATTCACAAAGCAAGAAAAGGAGGGAACGGTCTCCGTGAAAATATGACGAATTTACATTCTGGGATATCCCTCTCTTGTGTCAGTCTTAAGTTTCAGACTTACGTTCCTTTCTCCTCCAGTTAAACCAAAGCTGAGTGATTTTCTGGGCACAACGGATCTTCCTGGGAAACCGCAGGCGTTACACAGGGAAAGGAACTGACCCACATTTTTACCCTGAAGTGTGACTTTTCACTCGTTGGGCTTAGTACTAGGAGAGCTCTACCCTCACGTAACAAAACAACCTTGCATTTGGTATTGAAGTGGTTTTAGGAACATGGGAAATACTTCGATCACTTCGCCATCGCTTTCCTGTCCATCCTCCTGGTCGGCAGTGCGACGAAAACCGAAGGAGAAGACGGTCACCACCACCTGGACGAACAACGACGGCCTTGCGACCCGGTTTTTCTAGAACATCCCAACGGGAGCACTAGGATGCCAGCGGTTCATCCCTGTACCCGAACGGGACCTATTGACTAGCTTGTATGCTGTCTCGTTATTCCCCTTCTTCACGTTTTCGTTAATTTCTTCGCAGCAGTTTTCCATCCATTCTTCCTTGGCCTTCTTTGATTCCCGTTTACATTTACCCTAACGCATGAATTTTCACCAGCCGTTTGGCTTCGTAGTTCTGGGTGACCTCTGACCCGCATCTAACCAAACCGAGCTTAGGATTGATTACGGTGGCTTTTTTATTATTTGAATCTGCATGTGCAAGACTAGGAAATGTTTCTAATTGCGATGGATACGGGAGGGGGGGGCTGGGGATGGTTTTATTGAAAGAGATAAGTGAAAAAAAAATGTTTTTTTTGCTGCGAAAAACATTTCTGACTGAATCTGATCTGAACGCGGTAACCCCAAAAACACGGTGTTTCAGGTCAGTGCCAACGCGACAACAAGGGGGGGTGGGGCGACATTCATTCGGATTTAGAATTTAAAAGTTTTGCGACGCCAATGCGCTCAAAGCCTTTTAAAACTCCCATCCCGACAGAGACGATCTCGTTTCCCATCTCCGCCCCCCCAAATCAGATAGATTATCGGCACATGCGCCCGGGGACTATGGCCAAGACCACAAGGGTAACAAAACGCATCGCTTTCGCGATCTGAATCCGTGTGCAAATTTCACGGGCGATGTTTCCGAGCCGCCCGTCATCGCTAAAGCGCTAGGCACGCGTGGGTTGGTGGCTGGCTCTCTCTTGTGAAACGACGCCCACTTCGTTACGACCGCTGAATCACCCTCTTTCTCTCTCTCCCCCAATGGTGATTTCATGCACAACTGCCTCCGTGAAGCGAAATATTTTTTCTTGGAGCGTCCTTGGGAAACAAATGGTGAGTGTCTGGGCGTGGACGTAACATTCCTTGATCGCGTTAAGTCGTTTAATTTCGGCCCCATCCCGGGGAGAGAGAGTCGGTCGTAGCGTACTCTCGAATAAGTCCGTGACTGTTACCGGGAGGTGCTCCCAGTCAATGCTGGCAAAGAATATGGAACTCAGGTTCGACTTAGCGGAAATAAGGTTTAAAGTAATCAACTTTTAGAATACACCATCTCGCGAAACATTTTTCCCTGCACTTATTACAGCGTGTACTTTATACGAATCATTACGAAGAATGCCTTTCGGGATGAATTGTATGTTTGAAAAAGTAATCGCAAAAGGAGAATTTACACCCAAGTTGCACAGTAAATAGAAACATGGGAACAAGAATGGGTCGACTAATAAAAAAAGCCTTGAAAAGCCTTATTGACGTGATCGCTCGGTTCAGGGGTAATAATGTAACCACATCCCAATGCCACTGACAACCATTTTAAAAACCAATTTAGAACTCGTCGCAAGTGTTGGTCGTTATTTGAAGTTTTTTACGGCATGGAGAGATTAGTAGTCTTCTACATACACAAGGCATTTTAAAGCTTTCAATCAACTGCATTAATTAATTTTAAGGTTTTTTTTAGGCGGGAACATTTTAACGAAGACGGACGGAATAGTACAAGTATGATGGGCATGAGCACAAACTATTTTTTTCCATCGGAGATATTCTGGAACATTCCCGCAAATATTTCTAAGAATTTCAACTATTCAACGAATTTCTTAAAACGTTCCAAACTTACTTCGTGATTTTCGGCTGGTTACGGAATTGACACAAAACGCTGGAGAGCATTTTGAAGGAAAATTGCTGAAATTGTCGTGCAGTGAAAAATGTTCTAGTGATGTGACAACCAGAAAGAAATTGTGCGTCAAATTTGCCGTCACTATGTGACGCAATACATGTCCTGACGAAGTTTATTTCAATATTATTACTGCATATTATACAGGGAATTTAACAGCTATAATGATCGTGATATGTTGCAATCCGACATACAGAAAGTTGCTGATTGGATAAACAACAACTAAATGGCAATAAATATTTCCAAATGCAAATATACTTCTTTCTCATAAAAAAGAAGAGCTTGGAAAGGGTTTATGATCTAATGGACGAAATTATTCCATCATGTGACACATGTAAATATTTAGGAGTGTATGTAAGC
>WURS02240777.1:0-19618 GCA_011762765.2 Rhinocypha anisoptera | reverse complement strand
AATATTATTTTTTTACTGTACTACTTTATTGTTACGCTTTATACTATACAAAGTCTTTTTATGGATTGGCAGTTGAACCCAGAGACTCCCCCCTTTATGCTGGCGTTCGGAGAGGAGCCCTTTCTCATATGGAGGAGAAAACGGAATCCTCGTCCCTCCTTCACCAATAGTCTCCCGGCCCCTTCCCCCCTCCTCTACCCAACTAGATTCCTACTCTACTTTCCTCTGCACGCCTGCATCATTGTGCTTCTTCTGGGCTCTCTACCTTCCCAGCAATTCTCCTCCCCTTCCCCCCTTCCTTCCGCCCTCCTCCCCGTACACCGTACCGCCGCGGACTGGTCATCAACGACCACCAAAATATCTTAACGCTCGATGATTTCTGCACTCTTTTTTCGGGTTCTCACCGCGTCCTTTGGCTTATTGGTGACAACAGTTTCGCCGACGTTGCAGTCTTCAGGTCGAAGTCGTTGAACATGGAATCTGTTGCCCTTATGTGGGCCTCCTCATCCAGCTGCCGCTCTCGTATTGGTCGGTGGTTGGAGTACTCTCTGCAACGCATTGTGGGGGTCGTAGACGTCGTCTCCGTTGAAGAATGCCGGCGTCTTGAATATCCCATTAGGTTCTCTGATCAGGCGAGGATAGTACTCGCTCTCCTTCGCAATCATTTTGGCGTCGTGAAAGAGTATGTTATATCCAGGTTCGCTCTAAGCATGCTCGGAGATTCCGACAGTTGGTGCTGCTTGTTCTTCGTAGCCCTTCGACGTTCCTGCATTTTGATCTGCTGCTGGCGAAACCGTCGTCACCAAGAAGCCAACGGACGCGGAGAGAACCCGAAAAGAACGCAGAGATAGTCTAATCAACGCCACGAAAATATACGAACCTACATTACTTTGACGCTCATTAGGTTTCGTTCGGGGGAAGAGGCCTATCGGTATTCGAAGCCGAGACTCACCAGCCAGCTGTTCAAACTTACAATCACCAGTCTGAAAGATACGCCTTTGAGAGGTATAATATGTCGTAAAATGCCCCTCGACCAAGATGGAGTACCAAACTCCTCCGATGGCAGAGTATATGCCGGGGAAAAATTCTTAATCAGGTCATGCGCACTTAAGTCTCCTACGTGGAGCCACCGAAAACGGAAGGGTGGGAAATTTGAATCCCGCTTTCCGAACCCGGAACTCTTGTCATTGAAGAGACTAAAGGTCATGGTGTTATATATATATAACGAACACACGCACACACTTATAGACATTCACAACAACACTCTGACTTCTGCCTTGGAGGTAGGACTTGATCCACTCATGGGGTGTACCTCTCACGCCATAGCCCTCAAGTTTCCGCAGCAGGTGTCCATGGTTCACAAGGTCAAAAGCCTTGGAAAAGTCAAAGAATAATGTTTAGAATTCTACTTTAATGTCCAGATTAAATAAGAATGGCTCAATAATTTGGAGTGCAGCTGAAGAGGTTCACTTTGATTTTCTGAAACCATGCTGAAAGGCAGAGAATAGGTTGTGAAGCCCAAGTATGATATTAATCAATTGTAAAGAATTATTTCGAAAACTTTCCCTGGTTGGAGGCTTTAACTGGTTGAGTAAAGAAATTGGTCAAAATGAACTCATTTGCTGTTAATTTCCTTTGCCTTTGAAAAGTGGTATAACGTTGGCCACCTTAAGAAGTAAAGGAAACTTCCCAAACCTTAGAGATTCATTGATAAGGAATAGTAATGGTTGCTTAATTGAACAGAAAGATTTTTTAATAACAATAGATGGAATAGCATCAAGACCTGAACATTATTTATTGCCTAATCTTTTTATGGCAATCGTTAATTCTAAATTGCAGCAAGGATGAAGAAATAATGAGTTAGATGGTGATTGTACTTGTGGAAGTTCCAAAGAGGCAGCAAAGTTAGGAAAAGTTTGTTGTGATAGGAAAAAGCTATTCAGAGTGGAAGCCATTTGAATGTTATTCATGTAAGTATCACCAGATGGGCTCACAAGTTTAACATCAAAGCTCGAATTCTTACGATATTTGGAATTGCTTATAATTCTCCAAATTTCCTTAGTTTTGTTGCTAGCTATTAAAATTCTATGGTATTGAAGGTTCTTTTAGAGTTTTGAAGGATTCTTCTATAGTTAAAAAAAATTAATTTATATTCATGTCGAGAGACAGGATCCAATTTATTTCTATAATATGCAGCTACTTCTTTCATTGTTCAAGATAGACTGCGGATATCGTCAGTTACCCAATTATTTTTTCTTATGGGTAAGTTTGATTTTCGACTTCTATTAAGTTCATTTAGAAAGCAAATATCAAAAAAATGTTGGTAGGCAGAGTAAAAATTGTCAAAGCAAATGTCGAAACCTAGGTCGTCGCATTAAAAATTTGTGGAGTTCACCAAGTGATTTTCATATTCGTAGTGAAAATTGCAGTTAGAATCCCAGAAAATTATGCTGTGTAATTAAAAAAAACAAAAGACTCATCATGCTCAACTATGTCATTCTGTTTCTTAATTCTAATTCTTGAGAATGCTTGACCACATGTCAATGGCTACACCCAAAAATCAATGATGAAGTTGAAAGAAGATGGAGCATTTCACTTTGTAACCGAGAAGTGAATAACTATCACTTATTATTCATTATCAAAGGCCATTGAGCTCCATTTCGCTGGATGACATTATCAAAAATTCAGCACCATTAGTTTCCTTCACTGGTGACATCATTCTTTGAAGTTGAATATAAGTTATGTGATAACTTAACATTAGTCAAAATGATGTAGAGTTTTAGTAAAAGGGAAATTATGCAAGAATTTTTTGAAATTTAATTTCTTAACCCAAATGATTTAAATTACTTACAAAAACGCTCTCCATATGCATAACTTCCTGTCCACACAATAATCACACATCAATTTTTCAAAAGATTAAGCTTCCTGTTGATGTGCCATACATGCATCCTGCATCGAGAGGCACTCCTCTGCCATTGTGAGAAGATTTCCAAAGTTTTTTTCTGCATCACAGAATTTTATTCCGTGATAAAAATTATCTGGCTACATATTTGTGAAAGCTACTATATATGAAAGACTACATTTACTGAAATGTTACCTTTTATTTGTTTCATTGTTGATCCACAGCGACAGAATTCAAGAGCACTTTGTTCAACTCCTCTCAAAGGCTGCCTCTCTTGAAGCCTCTTCTACTGTCATCTCTGCCCCTGGCTCTGTGGAAACCTTTCCTCCACCTCCTCCCCCTCCTCCGCCTCCACCTCTCTGCCCGATCGATGTTGATGAGTCCACGCTTTGCGGCAGCCCAGGGAAGATACTGGACCCAATGACATTACATCACACCATCAAGGACTTGCCACCAACACATCAGATTTTTTATGGACCAGGTAATGTATTAGGCAACATGCATGAGAATCATTGTTTTTTGACAGAATCTATTTCTTAATGAAAATTGATCATTAATTTGTGATTAAATTTTTAATAATATTGATAAATACAGCAGTTGTATCCCTAAATAGCTTTTTAAGTATGAAAAAGAAGTAACCTATATATATTAATGGGTTGTCATTTGTTAACTCTATGACTTTCAAAAACAATTGTAAAACACCCTTATTAGCCACAAATTATTTTACCTTTTCAGTCTTTGAATCTCGATTTTCCCTAAAAATTACAATAAGATCATTCCAATTTTTAGTAAGTTATCAAATTGTTGATCTTAATACCTGTATTAATTCACTTTATATAGAATTTAAATGTACATAGTACATCTACAGGGTTTTTCAGGATGGCAGATGTGCTGAACAAGATCTGTTGCTCTTGTTCTGGCATTTTTGATGAAAGTAGTTTAATTACTACCTATAACTATGGGTGCTCATCACAGTATCACCTCCATTGCACCACTTTAAGTACGTTAGCCTATAACACGCTAAAAAAGTTATGTGAATTAGCTTACCGATATGTAAATTGCCTTGGCTTGTCTTCCCACTACTTCCGCAATGTGATCAACGCAATTGACAAAATGGCTTCAGCCCAATCTGAGGTTAGTGCTATTAATGTAAGATTACATAATATTGTGGAAAACAACAGTGCTGTTATAACACGGCAATCTGCAGAAATCGCTGCTCTAAAAATAGAGATGAGTAATCATCGCCTCACGGTGGCCCATAATGTTGTAAATAAGGAAAGACAACTGCCCATTTCCATTATTACCAAAGAATCACTGACTAATATGGTAAAAATAATTTTTCCTGGAGTGGTTAAAGTGAACTAGTGACTTACAAATCACCTCTTGCAACCACCCCTCTTCAAAATGATCCGAGGTAACTACAACGCACCTGAACTGGGTCAACCAAGTAACACTCAGGATCATCCCTTAAATAACATTCCTACCGAGACTCTACTCCAAATACCCCTGACCTTAACTTCACTTCATTTGTCTACCGAAGCAGCCTCAACATCAATGAATGGAGCTTTAACAACAATGAAAGCGGCTTCAACAACAACAGAAGCAGCTTCAATGGCATCAAAAGTTTTAAACCCTGAAAGTAAATTTTTAGCATCTTCATCCATTTCTTCTGTTCAGCTGACTTCAGTTACTCCTCTTGTTACCATTCCTTCCACCAATGCATCTGTGCCTCCTAACTATGTTGACACATCTGTGAGTGTTTGTCAAGAAGTTGACGGCATTGCCTCGGAAGTTTTTAAAGTTGTTCAATCACAGAAAAATAGGAGAATGAACAGGAAGTTTTCTATTGAGGGGTCAGCTACATCAGACTGATCTCTACATGCTCAATCCAGGAAAGTCTACATTCATTTGTGGAACCTGGAGCCCAACGTCATTGAGGATGATGTGAAGAATTACCTGCTCTCTAAGTTTAACTCTAATTCTATCGATGCCAAAGTGCTGAATGCTAAGGGTGCTTATTCATCCTTTAAACTAATTGTTGATTTTAACTTGTTGAATAGAGTTATGGATCCCCCAAAATATGGCCCAATCAGGCAAATAAAAGGCCGCTTTATCTTTAGTAAAAATAAAAAATTACATTAAAATTTGTGCCAGCAGCAAAATCTGGAGATTGTTGATACAATTAAGACCACTGTAGTTGACTAGATCAGGCCAATGAGGCTATTTCTGACTCTAGAGTCAGGCCAGTCATCCAGGGTGTCTGAACAGCATGGTAACCTTAACTCTTAAATTTCAAGTTCCAAATTAGTGCACAGATTGCCATATTAACTCTATTCCCTATATGATTATCATAATATATGTTGATTTCATGTTCTGAATTTATCTTTCTGGAAAAGAAGAACATGCCCAAAAAGTGATAAGTGTAGAAAGAATTACCATGTACATATGTGGTAACTATGCCCCCAATGATGATGTGTCCTCAGTTTTCACTGACTCACATCACATTTTGTGAAAATTTGAGGGGGAACAAGAATAGTCAGAGGTCAAAACCAGGAGGCAACTTATAAGATAGCTTTTCCATATGATTTTCTATTGTTCCATTTCATATAAATAAACTGCAAGCCATATTAACCCCTCAGCTGTGGGAGACTTGTTTCTTTACGACTGCTGTGTGTGAGAGAAAAGTAGCTGTGACACTCTTCCCTTCCATTGCCGACAAAGGTTTATTAGGTAGCAAACCTGGGATCACACTTATAAATGACGTAGCCCAATTCCCTCAAAAGTGGGTTGTGGAGGTACGATTGACTATAGTCAATATATTTCATGCAGGAATATATCAAAAAATGAATTCCATACTATTTATTTGGAAAGGATGAGCCATAAAATTTGGAGAGGGGGTCTAGGGGAGGGGTATGGAAGGGGGGGAGAGGGGTAGTCACATGTACATAAGTGAATGTATACTCCGCAGTCATGCGCCAAAACATTGATCAACTTATCCTGCAGTCTTGGAGTTAAAGATAATTTACAATTTTTGTATTATTTATATGTGAAAAATCTAATTGTAAATAGTTTTGATGTCCTGCATAAGTGTACATTTCCAAATAAATTATATATATTGCATTTATATACATAAGTCTACATATGTACTATTTATGGTATTCTAATACTTAAGCTTCTCCTGGTGAGTTAGTGACCAACCACTTAAGCAACAAATTTCTTCATGTTGCATTGCATATCAAGGATATGGATTGTATATCTACTGGTCTATGGGATAAATTTTAAGTGAAGTGTTTATCTGTTTACTTACAAATTATCTCAATGCAATATCATTGCAGAAAATTTTCCATTTCTATAAGTTTAATCTTTTTCTTTATAATGAAGTTTCTTTCTATAAGAAAGAAATATGTTTAAAGCAAAGTGGATGTCACATATCATGCCATGAATTTCAGTTTAGTACATAATTATTTTTTTATTCTGAAATTACAGCAAAGTTAAACTTGAATCGTTTTCCTGACCCAAGAGATTTTCACATTACCATTGTGCGAAGCAGTCCTCATGCTGAACTCCTGGTTACTCCACTTTCGCCAACTATTCTGCCTTCAAAATCTCTTAGCTCCAATCCTGCTGACAAGGAGAATGACAATTCATCACAGGGTAACAAGCAGATCCTTCAAAGACAAACTATTAGTGTGTGCCTGACACTTGGAATAGGTTTTGATAGCTGGCCTCAGACAGCAGACTTTCCTTATAGAATACCCATTGGACATATCAATGCCCTCCACTACTATCAAGCAGCTCTCTGTGTAAGTATGAAAATTTGATATATTCCCATGTGTGCTACTGTTGAATCATTAAGTGGGGAAATTTACCTTATTAGTTCGATATTTTATGACAAATCAATTAGGTTGAAATGCTATGGAACATGTGCAATATGAAGGATATTATGTACATTTTTTATGCATCCAGTAATGAAATTAACTCAAGTATTCCAGTGAAGCCATGAGAATGATTAAGCCATTTGGTACTCTTAAATGACAGTTGAAAAAAAAATATCACATCAAATTGGGTGATCTATAACCAAGCCCATAATCTATTCAAACTTCATAATTTTCTTTAAATATTTCATTTGTGCATGATATTTTGATGTCAGTATTTCCTCAAGTCCCTGTGTTTTTGCAAAAGTATCTAGTTAAATTCTGACAAATAAATATATATTGCAGATAAATAATACTAATTTATAATAAATAACTCTAAATATTAATGTGTGAGGGTAATCCCAAAAATGAGGTCTCCTATTTTTTCATAAATACAAATGTCTGATTATTTTCTACAGCATTCACATCATTCTAAAGGTGAAACATTTGTCTATTTTTCAACAAAATCGCCATTTCAGTCAATTTGTATTTTTGTAGATGCTGTGATAGTTTTTGTGTGCCCATGTCATACCAGCTCACCGCCATGCCCTTGAGAAAGTGTTTAACCTCATCTTTCACCTTGTCATCGGAGCTCAAACGCTTTTTGGCAAAATGTTCATTCAACTTAGAGAACAGATGGTATAGTGCGTTTCACATTTAGTTGAAGGTACATATAGGCCTTATAGAGTAGGTGTTGCTAAAATTCGCTCTGTGAGTCCTCATCCTTTCGCTATAGGTAACTTAAACTAGCAGAGCGGTAAATTTGATTTGGTCAATTCAGAATTATATAATTTGTAAAATTGAGGTCTTTAAACAGTAGTTCTTTTATGAAAGACGAAATAGTATTGTCTTAAATATACAGTGGACTTTGGAGAAATATTTCATCTCGGAATAAATGCCACGATGGTAAGTGTATTTAAAATTCGATGTTTCAGATACATTTGTTCACTTTGCTCACAGATTACTGTCAATAGACCAATATATTAGTTTCTATTAATTATTATCTTGAATGATATAAGTCATTATCTATTACAATTACAGAACCTTTAGGGAGGTTAGGGAGTAGGTAATTTTCGAATCAACTTTCATAGTACTCTCCATCAATAGGTTTAACAGATGGTGAGAATGTAATTATTTTGGTTTTATTTTTTATTTACTGGAAGTGAAATTACTTTACATTAATATGTTACTTTATCATGCCTACCATCTCATGTTCTGTGACTATGGCTTCAGAATGATGATGTATGATATGTAGGCATGTTATGATATGAAATGCATGAAACATATGCATGTGACATGAAATGATATGAACTATATTTTCAGGCATAACTATGTGGAAATCCATTTCTGAGAAAAAGGAATAATGTACTATGTAATTTTCCACTAAGATTTTTAAACTGCTACGACTAGTTTCAATGCTACGGTGTCATCTTCAGGTACCTTATTTGACTTATGGGCATTGTTTCTCCAATTTATTAATTGAGTTCTAAAAATTATTGATGAGCATTTGCATTATCTTGTGTATATTAAATCCTAAAACGCCTTGTAGAAACTGTACCTTGTAGAAAGACTATATCCAGATTCATCTGACATTTATCCTCTTTTAATGCCTTCGGAATCAACGAAGCCAAATCAATGAAACAACTTGGTGTACGTCATTGGAGAAAATTTCAACAATATTAAAAAATTTGGAACTCACTTCAAATTTGAAGTACAATTTTATTCTTGCGATAAACATTACCTAAAGTATCCTCAATACCCACTAAGCCAGCCAGGGCAGTTTAAAATAGTCATCTGCCTTTTCAACCTGAAGCTCTATTTTATTTATACTCTCTTCGTTGAGGCATGAACCATCAATTGTGTCATTTTTTCTCCGTCATTGAAAAAATGAGCATTGTTGGGTACAATACGCATAATCTGTTACTACAATAAATAATGTTGTTACTGTAAAAATAAACAATTACTGTAAAATAATTAGTACAAATTCCTAATTTCTACTCGATAGTATTACTTCAAGAAGTAACAACATTATCCTGCAGAAATAAACTCATTGTCACAATCATTATTTTACTTATGGGCATTGTTTCTTCGCTTCTATGAACTGAGTTCTAAAATTCATCTATGAACATTTGTGTTATCTTGGGTATATTAATATATATGCCTACTTTACATAGTATAAACATGATATCCAGATTCATCTGATACTTATACTCTTTTTAATGCCTTCAGAATGAACACAGCCGACTCAGGGCTTGGCGTATGCCACTGGTGAAAAATTCGACAACATTAAACAATTCGTAATTCACTTCATATTGGGGATAAAGTTTTGATTTTTGCAGCAAAAATTACCTTAAAGTATTCTCTAAATTTCATATGGAGGATGTATAGGTCTATTTATTAAGGTACGTGACTGTAGGAGACTACTTTTTTCCTTGAATAATATGTCATTTTGGGTTCTGAAGTTGATATATAACTTACAGATATATTAAAACTTATTATAGTAGGTAACTAAGTATGTCATTGCAGAATATAATCTACAAGAAACATTATTTTAAAATTTTGGGACTATATGTGTTACGGTTTTTTGACAAGTGTGATAAATATAAAAGAAGAATTTTCTCTTTTCCAGTGGATACACAAGAAAATATTTTTTTATAATTTCGTTTGAAATAATAATGGAAAATAAATTGCACCAGTCGATTTACCATCAGTTTCTGCTCCAGGAAAGAATTTTTAATTTCTTGTTGCTAAAGTTTAATTTCCTGCTGCTTTTGGCAACATTGTACCAGCCTCCTTATGGCGATTTAAATGAGAAACGATTCTCCATAAGAGCCCATACTGTCAACTAGATGTGGAACTCTCTATAGTCACTGGGTGCCAAACCTGAGCTATAGGGTGTGTGGTAAATGATGTTGCAATTAAACTGTTGCAGGAGAGTGACCGTTTGACGGATGACATGTGGGCGAGCATTGTCATGCAGAATTCTTAAGACTGTTGCTCAACATTCCCTTGCTCCTCTTCTTCAATTCTGAACTGCCTGATGGAGTTTTTGCAGCGTTTCGCAGTACCTGTCAGCATTTATTATGGTCCAAGCAGCTATAAAGTCGATCAACAATACACCCCTTTGTTCCCAAAACACAGTTGCCATGACTTTACTATCAGACTGTGTTTGTTTGAATTTTCGTGGTTTGGGCAAAGAGGAATGGCAGTATCGGAAGGTGTGCAAGATTGGTACCATGAATGCTGATGGAAGGTCACAAATGGCAATGAGTTGATTATTTCCGTGAATTTCTTCACCAGTATGCAAATGAAAAGGACAACTTTTTGGACTCGATTGTCACAAGTGACGAACCTAGGTTGTTCCACTTTACACCTGAGACTGAACAACAATTATGTGAGTGGCAAACATTGGCAGACATGGCGGTGAGTTGGTATGACATGGGCACACAAAAACTGTCACAGCATCTACAAAAATGAATCGACTGAAATGACAATTAAGTTGAAAAATAGGCAAATGTTTCACCTTTAGAATGGTGTGAATATTATGTAAAATAATCAGATTTTTGTATTTATAAAAAAATAGGAGACCTCATTTTTTTGGAATACCCTCGTAAATAATACTTATTTTTTTACCTTAAAAACTGGAGTTTCATTGGACATGCCCTTAATAAGCTTTGTAGGTGTAATAGTTCTTCATAATTTGTATCCTGTGTTATACATTACAGCACAGTATTATTTTTCTTACAGGGCTTTTATCTGACCCCTGGAAGGCCACATCACACATTACGTTGTGAATCACCTCGAAGCTCTGTTTGGTTGATGACATCCCCTGCCATGGAACTTGCCCTGTTATCTCATTGGTGTCCTACTCAGAGCAGTTCAGGAAGGTCATTGTCTGCAGTAGAAGCACTCTTGGAAGGAATCCAAGGTCAAGGACCTGGAAGAAAACTCCTCAGGGCAGCAGTGTCTAACAACAAAGAGAAACAGGTTATCTCTGACTTAAATATATCCATAAATTTAGAATATATCCAACTCAGCTTTGAACAGGTGAACCTATATGAATTTTCCTTGCCATGGTCTTGACCAGAGAATCATATATAGACAGATGAAATGGTAAATTCTCCTGTGGGCATGATAGTGGCTCCGGTCACTTTGTTAGGATACTTTTCTATCTGACTGTACATTGAATTAATTAGGGTAATCAGGTTAGATGTGCTTCTTGTCTCTTATGCTGAAGTTTTGTGAGATTACAGAAAAAATATTTGTTAACAAATTAAATAGGGAGATACAGTAATTAATTGTTACATTGATTAATTTGATGATATAAGATTTGTTCAACAAAAATAATAAAATCAATACTCAGCACTTATAACACATTTTGCATCATTAGATACAGCTGAAGCGAGTTACTCTTGACTTGCTGCACACAATTCACCTCCTACATCTGGAAAAGGAAAGCAGGGGTGTGACAAGACCTGAAGCAATTGGGAGTAATGGCGATAGAAGTTGGAATTCTGCAGGGACCTCGGTGTCCATGCAAGTGCTTCTGGTGTTAGATTCCTTAGTGGGAGCCCTCAGAACCCAGAGACAAAGGCATTTCATCTTTCCTCGATGTAATGTGGTCCTTCTGAATTCATTCCCTCAACAAAAAGTAGCTCAGCTGCGTGAGAGCAAAAGATGGACAAGCAAAACAAGAAAACCTAGACCCTTACCAGATCCAAATTTGCAGAACAAGGGTACGTATCATAGCCTTGAAGTCATTATATTTTATTCATTTACTAAAAAATAACCATGAGGACCCTCACAAAGAAATAATAAATGTCCTATTGAAGCATTTTAACACTTGAAATGAGCAGGTAAGAACACAGTTACTCTTCTGAGCAAGAAAAAATACATACTAGAATCCATTATATGAATTCTTGTATTGCAGTTGTTTTTATGTTCACGTATCTATAAATCTTGTTAGGAGGATAGCTATATTTATTGAGCAACAGAAAAGTAACTTTTTATGAAAAGGTAACAATTAAACAAAGTTTTTCTATTTTCATTCCTCTTTGGCTTTAAAATTGAAGTATGATGCCTAGTACTCTTTGCATATTCATTACTATTTGCTATGAATATTTAACTGTAAATTTTTGTAACCTGGCTTTAAAGCACAAGTGTTACCTGAATAACAATAAAAAAAGAGAAACTCAATTGTACTTTTTGACAGTATTTTAATAGGTGTGCTGTATTTCATAAAGGTGTTTCTTATTGGGTGAAATCTAAAACAGTAAGGTTTATTTGAATTACATGGAATCATCTTTGATCCCTTGAAAATACAGATGTGGCCACTGGAATTTTTGGATAATGATGATGAGACAGAAATTTTCTGAAAATATTTCAGTGGCAAATTTTTGGCAGAATGCGATCATCCTATCAGGAAACTTTGCTTGTGAGGATTTCACATCTAGTTCTGAGGAAGAAGATGATTATGAGGAGGAGGAGTTCCTGACCGATGCAACACATGTGGAATCGGCTGTCCGCTGCCTCCACCTCATATCCTCTCCCCTTGGGGAGCCCCTGGAGGAGGACAGGGAGGGGGAAGGGGCAGAGGACTACCAGAGGCGCATAGAGGTGGAGCTTGCTCTCACCAGAAAATGGCAGGCAACTCTATTGAGTCTGGTGCCGACTCCATTAAAAGACAACAGCCTCACGACAGTCCCAGTTCCTTCACTGATACCATCTGTAATATTCTCCTCTCAATACCTTTCAACTTTACCAGAGTCAGCATATTCAACCAGGCAGCTCAAGTATATCCAGGAGGTTGTCAGACAAGTGTTGAGGGTCAAACAAATCACGAATCAAGTGAGTGTGCCACAATTAATGACAAGAAGCTAAATATTGTTTTCAGAATGAATTTTTTCTACCCTTTGATCTTAGATATGAGGTAATCCCTCAAATTACCACTTCCATGGAATAATTTTCGACCTACCCTAAATCTGATATATTAAATCCAATACTATGATATTTTATGTTTGAGATTTTTCTTGTTTATATCAGTGTTGCTCGCTGTAGAAAAGGTCATAAAGACAATTTATACAAAATACACTATAACCTTAGATGTGACTGAAATGCAACATCCTAATTTAGCATTCAAATGACAATTTCATTTTCTTTGGAATTGCCATTGTATTAAGAAATTACATCTTCATCCCTGCAAGTCAAATGATGGTGTATGATAGGGCAGGAGTACACAAAGTTTTGTAGGTTAATCCTACTAAAAGTACTTAGGTATTAGAAATAGTTTTATCTATTTGTGGGCAATTACTTTCATGTATTTTCTTCAGAAAGAAAAAATCCCTTATCTGTTTGTTTTGGCATTTATTTCTCTTACTTTGTAAAGGTAATCAGACCTCCCTGCTAACAACTGAATCAACTTCACTATCAAATTCAGTGGTTCTAAGTTTTTTAGCAATTTTAATCTAGCATTGTCTTATTTGCTCTAATGGCCACCAACTGACTTCTGAAATCATTTCTGTAATGCAATACATGTCTTTGTACACTGCCTCAGGCAGAATGTTGTGTAAGTCCATCATACTGGGAGGTAAAAGAACCAACTCTACAGTTGCCACATAAATATATATTTGGCATGACTGACAGTTGGCTTTGAAACCATGATCATTTCAAATAAATATTTATGTGAAATCTGAAGAGTTGGTTCTTTTGACCCCACAATGCAAGTCTTATCTTAGCAATTATTAATGAATCAAGCTGCCTTTCTCTGAACCTTCTCAATTTCATGAATGAGGGTCTATCCAGATGGTTATCATATACTGTATAGGTATTCCAAATGGTGTATGATGAGAGATGAATAGATATACTCCTTCACTTTTAGATAACTCTTACCAATGATATGTCTGATGAAACCTGATTTTTTATTATCTGTCTACAAATGTTTCATATGTGGATACCCCATGACAGACCATTGTTAATAGTTACCCCTAGTTACTTTACCAAATAGACAATATTTAGTTCATCACAGCTGACTCAGGATGATGTGTGAATGATGCCATAAACATTCAAATGTTACAGCAGACTACAAAATTCAGATCAATGATATAATTAAAAAAATGGGAATACTGTAACACATTCCTACAGAACACATGAGGCAACACTGATACTACTAGAGATAATGCCATCCAAAACTACTCTCTGTTTATGTTCAAAAATTAAATCTTTCAATAAAATTTTTAATATTTTCATTAGTCCCCAACATTAGCACTTTTTGTCTAATTTATTTTTAGGAACATTGTTGCATATGTTTTTTTAAATCCAAGAATAATGCATTGACCTGTTAATCATACTTGCATGATACTTTTAGATCATGGGTAAAAAATTCTGCTCCAATAATATTCATGAAAGTGATGTAAGAGTCTAGAGTTCTTTGAATTCTCTCTATCACCACTCTAGAAAATAAATCTAATTTTCACAATTTTTCAGTCCCTTGAAACTCTGCTTTCCTCAAGGTATTTTCAAAAAGTTATTTTGAGTTATGATATAATATTGCCAGTAAATTCCTTCATTACCATCACTGTTATGTCCTCAGACCCTGGAGCTTTGTTAGCTTAGACATTTTTAAGCAATGATTTAGACAATTTAAAATTCTTCCTTCTTGATGAAATCTCACTTTCCTGCTCCATACTGATGTGCCCATTGGTAACCATATTCACAACTATAGCCCAGTGTTGTAACTTTACAATTTATGAACCCTGATATTTCATCTTCCAAGCCACAAGCATTGGAAAATTTCATAGAATTTTTACTATTACTATGAACTACATTGGGTCAAGTTGGAATAATTTTGAGCAACAACATTTCATTAATGTTCCTTGCTTCTATCCCTTCCATCAAATTATCTTGCATTCTTCATAGATATCATCACAATATGTCCTTCTATCCTGAAGTCCTAATGATCTTTCTTCTTTAACCTCTAAAGGATCAACAAAATGTCACCCAAGGCATTGGGGTTTCTCGCTCAAATGGACCAGTTGAAGAGCTGGTGTACACTTTAGTGTTATTGTTGGATCCTACGAACGTGCATCTGGATGGCGTTTCATTTTATTCCCCACGGCGAAGTCAAATCAGAACCAAGTGGTGGGAAAAGAAGAGTGGAAAACGTCGAGATGAGCATTGCATGAGAAGATGGAAGGGAAATGGCAATTTGTTTTCCTTAGGCAAGTCAAAGGAGGTGAGTTTCCCCATTTATAGTAGTGATGATCTATTTTTAGATGATTGTAGAATATGTTGTTTAAACCATTAATATTTTTTAATCCATAATTATCATGAATATTCAACTTTGTATTCTACATAAATACCCTTAATGTCTCTTTATTACCTCTCCTTCCAAAGTTCCTCGTACACCTACTTTTGGGAGAGCC
Source organism: Rhinocypha anisoptera (assembly GCA_011762765.2). NCBI lineage: Eukaryota > Metazoa > Arthropoda > Insecta > Odonata > Chlorocyphidae > Rhinocypha > Rhinocypha anisoptera. The sequence goes on along the minus strand of WURS02240777.1, from coordinate 4,382 downwards.
TTTCAACAAGTTCACAGGAAAAAAATGTTTTCATGAATCATGAAATAATGCTTGCATACTCAAATGTTCTATAAGTAGCTGAATTTCCCTTCTCGCTGCCCATTTCCTATGTTTTCATTTCTTGACCCTTGTCTATGATGTAAGGATAAATGTTGAAGTGAAAGTACACATTGCATCATATAGTACATTGGGCAGATGTTTGGAAAACATTTGGCAGAAGAAGTGTGTAAGGGTGACCCTTACGTACAAATCATAGCAAATGAAATGCAGTGATTGTCCACTTTCTCCTTCCATTCCTGATTCCTTTGGCTGCTCCAGATTGATTCATGAATTCCATACATATGTACCAATAAAAAGCATAGTTGATATTAGTAGCCAATGCTATTCCAATTGATGGCTGACATAAAAAATATATCCCTTAAATATATATGAGTGTGCCTTAAAATTATAATTCAAAGAGGCCACAGAATTCATTCAATTGCAGGCAGAAGATGGAGTCATTAGGAGATGGTCAGAAGTCAGGCATTTTCCAGGAAAACGACTAGTTATAAATAAAACAGTAAACGCAATGGTGCATGATAAAGAGACTTTGACAGCTGACTTATCTGATGACAACACTTTTGTACATTTTCTTCTAAAATGGCTCATTAGAGCTAAGAAAGAAGAGGACAAGTTGATGAATTCCCCAAGAATACATGGATATGGAATAGAGGAGGTAAATGAATATTTGTATATAACCTCATGAGTGTTATAATTGTCTTAGGTTTGGGTATTTTTTTACAAAGTCCATTATATTTTATCATTGAATGAAATTAGTATTTTACTGTCCTTAATATTTTCAGAATTGTGTTTGGAGCCAGAACTCTCTCACTCTCAAACGATGGCTGACTCTTGGAGACAAGAGGAATGTTGGAGATGGGTTCATGACACAATATCTCACCTTACTATATGCTTCCTCCATTGAGAACTGTATCCACCTGGAGGAATATTTGAGGCATGAAGAGGAGAAAGCTCAAGAACTAATCTCATTTGGAATGTGGTGCAGACTGGTGGAGGAGGGACAAATATTTCCAGATGAAGGTGTTTATGATGCATGCAGTAAAGGGTGGAAGTGGGCTCAGTTTATCCTGGAATCTGATAAGACAATGTCTTCTAGTGGTTTGCTCCAGCTTGTACTGGCTCCAAAACCTGGTATATCAGTTCGACAATCTTTTAATGGACCAAAATCCAAAGATTCTTACAGTTATTACCTTGAGCAGTTAAACTGTGGTTCCTCACTGACACTACCAAGAATGAAAGCTGGGGCTACACTCCCAAGCAGAGCTCAGACAGCAAAGGCAAAAGGTAAGATCTCAATTAAGCAATGGACATCCTATAAGACCATTCAATTGTGATAAATTCAGTAGTACTACATTAAATTCATCCTAGATTTGTTCAAATTGTTCCTTCATGTTAGGAGTCTGAAAGTTTTCTGGTGGACATTTAACATACATTTTGAGTTAAGCCTAACATTTTAATCCTTGGGCATTATGTGTTACCAGGGATACATTTTATGAGAACTTACTCTTTAAATATATGTAAACATCTTTAAAAGAAATTTTCATGGTGTATATCATAGCAGACAGAGATGGATGTAACTGGTGGGACATAGGTATTATGCCTTTAACTCCTACACTTCTGGTACTGGAAAATGAGAAGAGGTATTTTGAATAATTCCTTTTCTGTCTATAAATGTATTGGTTGATTAAAAAAAACTCTTGAGGTTAGAAGTCATACTAAATTCTATTCAGCACTTGCATTTATTTCTTTGGTCTATTTCTAAAATCATAAGCAGTCTACAACAAGTTCATGGTTTAGTTTTGTATTTACTAATTTGTGAAATTTATATGGTGTATATATATATATCCTGTACAATATGCACTGCATTTAATTATTTAAATTTGTATTTAATGATATGAAATTTAGACAGTATAAATTATAAAAGTATATTGCAGGCATAGTAGGTTCATTACTATAAACAATATGGACAAATATGATTTTGTTCCAATTGGTGACTATAAATGTGATTTAATTGTATATCCATTATGAAATAATAAGAGTTGGAACTAAAGTATAAAGAAAAGTTGGATGTCTCTATTTCATCCTCTGGATGATAAAAATAAAATGAACTACTTCACTTAGTTTATAATAGATATATTGCAGTACTATTCATTATGCTGCTCCTAGATTTTATTCTATATTAATTATAATAATATCTATGTAACTGGTTTGACTCAAGATATTTAGAGCAGTATCCAAGTTTTTACTTCACTTAAATAACATATTGAATCCATGAAAGAAAATTATTAAGTCAACAGGTAAAATACTGTATTTAACCGGTTATGAGATGACTCGAATATAAGACCCCCTTTTTTCTGAAGTAAAATTTGGAAAAAAATCATAGTTTTCTTTTATGTAAATAAAGTGTTACAAAAATGTATAATAAATATTAAATTACCTATTGTACCCAATTACAGCAGAATCCTGATTTTACACAATACATAGGGACCTGAATTGTCAGTTTTTTATGAAATCAAATTATGTAAAATCAAGATAATGGAAAATCTTTATAAGTGTGCTAAGAAATTGTGATGCATTACAATAAAATACTTTACTCTTGGCCATTACATCTATTGTCACTACAAAGTGATGCATATATTTTTTTAATTTATATTTTATATATGCATATAGTATTCAGTATTTGCAAATAAAACTTTTAAGTATCACATGCTTGGTGTGAATCGGTGAAGTATTATCATTACTTTGTAATTATCTGGTAAAACCCACTCTCGGGGTCACTTTTTGGCTCATCATCATGTTTCTGTTGCATAAAAATATTTTTTACGCATGCTGAAATTCTTGTGGCGCGATGCTTATATGTAGCTCCAGTGAATAGAAATATCTACAATTTGAACATACCATTTTTTTGCATGGAATAGTGTCTGTCTGGTGAGAAAGTAGTCAATTCTTCCATTTTTATGAAGAAGATTTGTTTTTTTTTGTAAAAGTTTGTATTTTAAAGTGCATAATAATAATTTATTTACACCGAATTGGCAAAATACATTGCATGGTTTCATCACATAGGAAAAAGAACAGGAAATTTACACAACACAATACAACAGAAATAGAGTCCAGAATTTCAATCATTAAGAAATTCACCAACATCTTAGTAAGCTTTACGTGCCAAAAACATCTTCAGTTTGACCTTGAAAATTGACGAGGGGCAAGATTTAATATCGTTGGAAAGTTTATTAAAAATGACAGATGATGTGTGAAGAGAACCCTTAAGGGATAACATAAGGTTGTGCTTATTAAGATGAACATCACCTTTGGATGGAGAATGATGGTCATGCCATTCTACATTTCTAGAAAAATGTTGAGGATTTTCCACAACAAATTTTGCACAATTTAAAATGAATAGCGAGGGAAGAGTTAATATGTTTAAGGACAAACAAAGAGGTCTACCTGGGGTCCTTTTGGCTACCTGTAGCAAGGGTTTAATAGCTTGCTTTTGCAGGGCAAATAACTTCTTTGCATAACAAGAGTAACCCCAGAACATAATACCATAACAAATGTGAGCTTGAACATTAGCGTGGTACAGAAGTTTAAGGGTATTGATAGATAAAAAAGGGGCCAGCCTTCGGAGCACAAATATGCCAGCGCTCACCCGCTTCATGATGGCCTCAATGTGGCGTGTCCATTTGAGGTCATCAGAAATGAGAAGACCTAAGAATTTTGTGCAGGTAGAGCAGGCAATAGATACATTGTTCAATTTTAGTTGATGATTTATCGAATGTGTGCTAGACTTCAAGCAATAATCAAGAAATACAGTTTTTCCTAAGTTGATAGATAGTTGGTTGTTATTGCACCAATCCACCATATTTACAATCAAAGTATTAGCCAGGTGAAGCAGATCAGGTACAGACTTGGAGTGAGAAAGACAAGAGCGTCAGCATACAGCACAACTTCATTCTGAGGTAATATAGTAGATAAATCATTCACAAAAATTAGAAACAGAAGGGGGCCAAGGATGGAGTCTTGGGGAACCCCAAGTTTTTATCTCAAGGGGAGTAGAGAGTGAGTACAGTACTCTGACTGCTTCAAGAATTTCACCATTTGATGTCTACATGTTAAATAAGACAATTCAATCATGGGCCGTACCTCTTATCCCAATGTTGGCTAGTTTAATGAGAAGGATACTATGGTTGACTTTGTCAAAGGCTTTTGATAGGTCATAGAATACACCAAGGGAGTGTACATTATTATCACGAGCATGATAGATTGAATTCAACAATTGGAAAGTAGCTGTGTTCGTTGATCTAGCTTTCCTAAAGCCATGTTGA
>WURS02240667.1:0-19621 GCA_011762765.2 Rhinocypha anisoptera | reverse complement strand
TTGGACTGTATTTTTGTTTCGGGCATATAATGGTGTATCCAAGTTTCATCTACAGTAATTAATCAGTGCCAAAACTCGGATTTATTGCACCTAAACTGCACCAACAGAGCGTTGGAAATGTTCATTCGAACACGTTTTTGGTCTAACGTGAACAAACGCGGCACCCAATGCACGGACAGCTTTCTCATACCTAAATGTTGGTTTAATATGTGACAAACACGTTCTTTTGACATATTAATAACCTCTGCTATCTCTCTCACTTTAATTCGTCTAGCACCATTTGGTGAACTTTGGCGATGTTTTCGTTGGTTGTTGCAGTTTTTGGACGTCCCGAATGTTCATCGTTAATCAAAGCTCTTACGGCCACGTTTAAATTCAGCTGCCCAGAATTTCACTGTGGTAAATGATGGTGCAGAGTCCCCATACACAGAATCCAACTCATCTTTGATTTGCGTAGGTGTATTTCCTTTCAAAAACAAATATCTAGCTCGCAAATAACAGCTCGATACTCGATTTTGTCCATTTTCACAAAAACACTGACATCAACTCGCTCAAACGACTGTTACATAACAACTTCTTGTCCAAAATGGCTGAAACTTTGGTGAGTAACTGTCAACAGATGAACAACGAAATTCTTTAGCTTTTATTTACAAGTGCTGCCATCTACACGTTGAGGTCGGAAACTTTTCAGACCACCCTCGTATAATTCTCCTAATCCCAAAAAGTACCATCAAAATATGGGTATTTTCATTCATTTTATTAAATTTATAGATTAAGAGGACTATGAATAATTTCAAATCCTTACATTGAAAAACCTTGTAAAAATAACCTTTGTAGTTTTTGCACTGACAGTAAAACAAATTTTAGGTATTAGTAGTGTTTAGGTTTTATGCTTACAAGTAGTAAAAGGTGTCAGCAGTTATTAATTATTAAATGTGTAATGTGTTTAATATGCACAAAATTCCAAAATATTCCCTAAGGTAATGGTGTTAAACACCTAAGGATCTCTGTTTTCCTTATCGTAGAATTGATCTTCAAGTATACAGGTCCAGGTTTCAAGCACATCATGTTCTCAGTCAGTAGTATTAATGGAGCAAATAATTGAAATTCTATACATGGAAGTTGATTTGACAAATGAAGTTCTTATAAAGAGATATCACTTTATTTACACAGAGGCAAGTTTTTTGTAAACGTGTAAATTGATTGTACAATATGTGAAGGATTAAGAGAACAAGAGACTACAAAATAGAAAATTTTCTTAATATACAGAATGCAACTGGAAACAGCCCTTCACTACATTGTTTAGAGATTTGCTATAAACCAAGGTTAAAATGATCAAAGTTTCATAGTGAAAAGTGAAGTAGGCTTGTTAATAATAATAATATTTTATTTGTCCGGCGATCAAGTTGTTACAACAGTTACATTTGATATAGGACATGTTAATAGTTACCACCATAGCAGCTAGTGGTGGCTCATTAAATCCACCATTTGACAAAATTGGGTTGACTGTTTGTGATAACTCACTGAACATTCATTTACAACTTCCAGAGTATTTACATTTTTATATATGTTTAAGTTTTATTAGGCTTCAGTTATATTTAATAAATTGTAAACCTATTTTGCAGCAATAGGAGAAAAACTAATGATGGAGTAAACTTCTTTGGAAAACTTTGATCATATTCATTAGCAATATTTTCATTAAAGTTTTTTGGATATTCTACTCTGTGATTCCAGCATTTACTAAATATAATTGCAATGCCATTTGCAAAATATAATGTATTACTAATGTTTAATCATTAAGTACTTTACTTTTCTAAGATTGTTTATAATGAAACATGATTTTTAAAAACCACTTTATTTTAAAAACCAACCAAGGTTTCAAAATAATGTCATTATCAGGAAAATAATATAGTGTAAAATCCTTGTTTTTTATTAGAATGTAAATTGATATTTTTTTCATGATTAATCAATATGTTAGTATTAATAATCATGAACATCTTGCATTTTCAGACAGTAAGGCGCTATCTTATATATGTTTCCCTTTTGCTCCTTCTGCCCTAACCTAAGATATTATCCATTTTTGGCATTGCTCAATCAAGTTATTTACTTTCAACATGATTGTGCAAAATCATTCAACATTCAATATTTTACAATACAGCTTTACATCATTTATACTATGAATTCCCCTACCAATTCTATAGTACCATCCATAAGGGTTTGATTACATCACATTTATCTCTGAAACAAAGTAACAATACTAACTTTAAGGAATTATTATATTACTTGCTGGCATATCACACTAGCAAGTATTACTAACTTTAAGATTTGAATAACTTTCATTAAAGCTAGTATTATCTTAATGGCTGTTATATTTAATTCCTTCTATTATATCTTTTTGTGTAAATAATAAATTATGTGATTGGAATGCTATAGCTATAGATAATTTATGTCCAAGAATAAACAACATTCCTAAGTACAAAGCTATTTCACTGTATATCTAATTGCAAACTTTCTTTTCTTTAAGGATATGGCACTACTTGGGAATCCAAACATTAGACAGTTCTGAAATTTCAGAACCAATGGAAATGCCAAAGAAGAAGAAAAAATCACGGTTGAGTGAAGGTGGATCATCTAAAACCTGTGAGATGGAACAACTTTCAAGGCATGAAGGTAGCTTGCCAAACCAAACTGCTGAAATTATTAGCAGTGAATCAGGGAGTGAAATTGGAACTAGTAAATCTGGCCCCATGCCTACAAAAATCCGATTGAAGCTGGGCAACGTGAACATAGGGCAGTTGGACAATGTTGATCTCAGCAGGAAAGAATCCAAAGGAGACCCTTTGCCAAGTGGCTCCCATCGAGGGAAATCAGAAACATCGAAACCAAAGAAAAAGTCCTCCATCAATAGTGAGATGAAGAATACATGTTTCCCTGGTATTGAGCATTTGGGTCTAAATGCCGCTTTTGTTTTCCACGGAAACAATGGTGGTGACAAGAATAAGGAGTGGGAGAAGTGCACCACAACCATACAATTTGATTCGAAAACAAAGAAACTGTGGCAGAATTTGTATTACCCCTATGGGAATTTTTCGAGTTTCATTCGGCATTTGGTGATAATGGAGAAGAACTGGAGGAGTGGTGATTTAGTCTTGGCACCAAATGCTAGCCCTCAGGCAGTGAATTATGTGAACAGTGTACAAAATAGAATAGCAGCCTATGAAGGAACCTCCCCAGGTAATTACATAAGGTCACCATTGCCATCAACGTCGACTGCCAAACCAGTAACATCAAGGCCTATTGCCTCTTCATCCTTGTCATCATCCAAGCCATCATCCTCTGCATCCTCCAGACCAAGCTCATCAACATTGTCATCATTTCCATCAGTGCCCAGTGTCTCTTCTGTGACACCTGTGAATGTGGCAAAAGAACCACTGCCACTCCTGCGTCTTCCCCCCATGGTCATATCATCCAAGCCAACCTCAGTGCCTCAGAAGACAACCAAAGAATGCCGCATACTCCCTTCCCCCCCTGTTGTTCCTAGAATTAGTTTAACAAACTCCAAGGTTTCACAGAAACCGCAGACTATAACGGCACCCGTCACAGCGCAGCTAATTCCAGTCGGTACAGCTGGAAATTTTTTGCCAATAACTTGTGGCCCAAATCAGTTTATTTCTATCGGAAGCACAAGTTCGTTCATTCAGTTCTCGGGGACTTCTGGATTGGTTCATCCAGTGAGTGGTCCATATCCTTGTGTACAGTTTAACCAGCAACTTTTGACGGATAAAGTCATGGTGGAGAAAGGAGGGATCAGTGGTGGTGCAGAATATTCAAGTCCGAGGAATCAGCCATCTTCATTGTCAGAGCTTGAACTGCACATCAGCAATGTGAGGTCACTGGCTAATGATGTGGGGGTTAACGGTACGTGGGAGCAGCAACCTGATAAGCAAGTTTTGTCAGAAGAAAATGCTTGCACCAGTGACTCAACAACTCGTAGTAGTGGGAGGTCAGAAGAGCACTTGATGGAGGTCAACAGTGTTGAGAGTGCGGCTTCCCTTTCAACTGGCACAATGTCCTTGGAAACAAGTGACACTCATTCTAATGAGGCTGTGGGAAATCTAACCAATGTAGGAGCCTTAGAAAGCCAAGATAACTAATTGGAAAGTATTTGAGGTTTGTTTTGATAGAGAACTATGAGCAATAAGCAGATCAAAGTACAATGCAGGAAAAACAATAAGCCTTGATTCCCAAATATGGAAATGGACCATTTCTTTTCATTTAGTAGTTGTAGGTTGAAAAAGCATATATTTTTAACAGAGTGAAGTCCATTTAGATAATGTCAGATGCTGATGAGTAATTTGTGTTCAAGTACCAGTTTATAAAAGGGAATTGCCAGACCAATTTTATGCATGGTTGTGGAAATGTAGTATCACCCTAGTGGACGTTGATCTTTCAGGTAACTAAACGGAGCATTATTTTTGCCAGTGTTGATTAGTTTTGAGTCCCTCCATTACCCTCCTCAAAGACAAACTTGTAATATCGTCACCATCTCCTTCTGTAGAGATAGCTAGATGTACTGGCACATGGAATACTAGGGTTTTTTTTAAAACTAAGTAGCATAGGATTGAACATTCTACATCAGAAGATAACATTGTTTCCATTTTACATTTCAGTAATATTTCCATATCCTGTGCTACTGGTACTGCTCTCAGTTGTCTGTCAATTGTTTATTCCATTCTGGAATATTCATCAGGCCTATTTACTTTGAAAAGTTCTGAACAAATACAGGAAAGGAAGTGGTTTACTTTTATTTGGCTAAATAATGGAATGACATGTAAATATTTCCAAATCTTAAAATGCCAGGTGTGTGTGTGTGCCAACATCCTGGTTTTGGCGAAAAATTCCTTCTTGAAAGCATAAAAAGGACAAAAAATGCAGTAGTTCATGTGCTGGTACATCCTGCTTATACTGTTAAGGCATTGATTATTTCGTAGAAGCTCTTCCAGTGACCAAAATTTGGATTGCATTTTCATTTCAGTCTTAAGGAATTTCAACAAATTTTTTATATGTATATATGACTGATAGTTATAACTTTCTTTCATAACAATTTTATGTTGTTTTTGATATATCGACAACTCCATTTAAGAGTGTAAATAGTGTACATTGTAAAATATAAAATTTTTTACTGTTTTCAGAGCATTTAAAATGACTTTAAATGTTCAACCTGTTTTCCCTATTTTCTTAAAATTATTATGTCAACCTTATGTAAGCAAATGTAGATTTGAATGAAAGGATTAGAATATTTTGTGATATGCCTTAGCATTAACGTACTTTTAAGTGATGTGAAACCCAAAAAAATGCAATGAGTGCACTTTCATCGATTGTGGATATTATTATTTTCAGTGTCAATATTTAAAATTAACATATATGAATTTAAATGTGTATTTTTAATGTTTATTGATTTAATTTTTGAGGAAGTTTAATCATTTTAGGCAGCAATGAATCCATATTTATTTTGAGCACTTGTGCATTATGGTATGATTTTCAAATAAGATTAAGGAGGGGCATACTAATCTGGAAAGAAAAATATTATGTGGAATGTGTATAAACAAGGTCTTCAACCATAAGGTCAGTTTGATAAGTGAGGGTAGAGGCCACTTAGCACTAAGCCCAATGGTGTGGAAAATTCACACATCAGGGTAGAGTAGTCAGTTCCTTTCCCAGTGCCACCTTTGGTTTACCACATAGATATGATACCAAGAAAATCACTCAACTTGGGTTTTAGCTGGAGGTGTCCAGAGGCATCACCGGTCCTTGAATTGGGTCCCCCATTCAATAGCCAAATACTCTACCCACTGGGCTACCATGACCTTGGTAATGTATATATAATATATATATTTACACTCACACTGTCACATTTGAAAAAGTAACTTCTGAGGCACTTTTGCTATTTAAATGTAGCAACTGCCACCCATGAGGGTAATTATGAGCTTGAGTGAAAACTTAACAATTAATGATTGATTTTTTTAAACTACATCATTAAATCACAAAATGGGGTTATAGCTTCAGATGTTATTAACTGACATACCACTTGAGTGTATTATAATACTAGTAAAGTTTGATGAAAATGCCTTAATTTCAGTATTTACAAGTTTAAGAATTTACATAGGTAAAATGCTTTGATGTAGGATTGAAAGCTAAACTTTGTGAATTATTTCTTTCCTAACTGGAAATGATTAATTTGTTTTTAAAGAATACATTATTTCGATAATTTTATGACCCATAAGTAATCAAAGCTTGTAATCATGACGAGAAAGATTTTTTTATATTGTTAGTAAGACATTTTTAAAATTCAAGCAATATGTGTTTATTAGCCAAGTTTTGTGTTAGCTTATTACTCTCTCTCTAAAAATAATTTCCTTCTCATCCTTTTGAAGCCCTGGGCATTGAGTTTTTTTTCCTGGAAGTTAAATTTCTTCCTCTTCAGCTAAGTTGTCCACTCCTGAACTCTTCCTTTTTTTAGGGTAGGGAAGTTAAGTAAGAAAGTGATGAAATTGTTTACCTTAAAAATTTTGAATCATAAGTTTATTCCTCCTTAAACTAGGTTATTGCAACTTAACTCTTAACAGTTATTGTTATGTTATAAGATAAATATTTTTCATATAGTTATTATTACTTGCCATATGTATTCAGTTGTGATCATTTTAGCTTTAGCTATCCCCTCCTTATTTTTTATGAAAGAATATTATTATATTTAGTTAGTATGAAAATAACCTGATCTGCTGACTTATTTGTTTGGTATATGTAGGAGTTGTAATTAAAAATTTTACAGAAATTGACTTTGACTGAAGAAAAATTGTTTTCATATTATTTGGATTTTTTACATAATGTGTATCAATAATTTGGTTGTGTGTAGATCAGTTTTTAGAATTTGGATAGTTTGTTAAGCATTTGTCATTTGGATATATAAATACAAATGAAAGCCTTATGAAACTTTTCCACTGTTATTTTCTGGAGAACATGGTACATAATTGGAAAAATTCAAATAAAAAGTTTAAGTAGGTAGAGCCTAAAGTTTTTTAAGCTCCTCAATTCTCTAGGAAGAGTTATTTATATAATGAAATAGTTTATAAATCAGCTGTGATTTAAAAAAATTCAATGCACCAAATTGTTTTACACAATCTTCAACAAATAAAAAGAAACTTATTTCAATGCATTTTAAAGATAATATGTGAACATTATGGCTTAAATTCTTCACTATTAGATATTTTTATTAAACATGTTCACCATATTAGAAAATGTAGATTTTTGCTTCATCACAAGCAAGTTTCATAATAATTTTTTTTGGAAATTGTCTATCCAAATAAGTTTTATTCCATTCTGTACCATTATTGCAGGGTTCATAACTAGTACAAGTATTTGCATACTTTTTATACATGAACTCTGTATTAATTGATCTTCAACATATATATTATTTGTAAATTAAACTTTTTAAAAATATTCTGTTGATCAGGCTTCAAGAAGTATGATGAATTTTTTCTTCAAAGCCTAAATTTGGCAATTAGAAAATCACTTATTGCCAAAGATAATTTTGTAAGCCGCTAAGTCAAAGGTATTCTGAAAACAATTTGAACACCACAATAAAGCTAAAATTTTGAAACAGTATTGTTTAAGCAGCTCCTGTTAAACAACATATGTACCTTGACACCGGACTGACATAGTGTCACCTTACTGCCAGGGGTTGACTGATAGGGTATTATTAAAACAAATTAGCTTTTGTCTTCTTATGGGTCGATCAGATTAAACATACCTTCTGTTGATGGTTGGCAAAAAAGCCAGAGCCTTAGATCCACATTTGTTCCAAAAATTTATATTTTATACCAAATTACTTCTGATGTAGATAAGATTTACATGTAAACTGCTGGTGAAAATGTTATTTAATAAAGTTGTTTCAAAGATTTCCTGACTCATTTCACTACCTTTATCCAAGTGAATTTAGCATTGAGTGTCATTACAGTTTTATTTTTTGAAAATGTCCTGCAGAATCAGAAAAATTAAACAAATTTGATGAGTGCTCATATTTATGCATTCAAAAGAAAATGCAACATAGAAACAAAATCTACTGCTGCTTGAATATTTTCTGCCTTCAGCAGGATGGTGAAGACTCATTAGGATATAAGGGAGGGAATCCTGAAAACCATGATGGTTGGGGAGGAACTTGTAAGAAAGATAGGGGAGGGAAGTAGGCAAGAGGAAACTATTAATGGGTCCTGAAAGTTTAGAAGGGGAGGATGGGTAGGGTGAGATAAAAAGTATCAAATCTACAACTAAAAAGGTTGGGGCAGCTGATTAAAAATATTCAGCCCTGGTTTACTAATTGGATGAGTAACCCATATTCAGGCAAGCACCAGTAGTCTGAGGTAAAGATGGTACAGAGAAAGTGGGAGTATGTGTATCATAGACAAAATTATTTATTAGGAGTTTGCAAACAAGAGTGCTTAGACACTTGATGGGGAAAGGGATTGCAGGAAATACGATGGTTATATTATTAATTGCAATACCTATATAGGGGTGCGTAGATTTGACCAATGAAGAAATATGGATTGGTAGATGAAGGACAGATGGGTAAAGAGGACATAGATGCCTCATGGGTGTGGCTGGCTATGTAAGAATGGAGAAAATTTACATCTCTTGTAGTTATAAGGTTTGGAGGCTTTTAAGGTAGGAATGTTCTTTAGAGCTTGGTTTTTTAAGATATCACCAGAATGAAGGGTGATTTACCAGGCATAGCAATGAGAAATGAATTCTTAAAATATTGCCAAAGAGAATGGGAAATTTTTTTGAGGATTTGTTTGAGTATGTGTGTACCAGAGAAGTAGGTGAAGCTAATGAATAGATTGTGGGTATGGGGGCTGACTTAAAGGGTGCAGGCAGTTTTCAGGATTTTACAAATGCTTTATTTTCTTTGGAATCAGTTTTTAATATCAATTTAACGAAGGATTTTAGCTTTATTTCCTTACAATTTATTAAATTATCATGAAAATTCTTCTTAACTTTTTCTTAATCCTTGAATACAAGATTTATTGATATCCTGGAATATTTTTGTTCCAAATGCCTTGTTTATCTTGATTTTCATATTTCGTTCTCTATAGAGAACGGTATAGTATATCTGCTCCAATAACATCCTCCACTACTTTATAATCTATTTCTAAATCTATAGACTGGTATCATTTTAAATGTAGACTTCCATCAACTATTCTTTCTATCCCTTGAAAATTTCTTTCTCTACTGCTAATGGCTTTTCTAGCTCATTCCTAATATTAGGGATGTCATTTCCTTTTCTACTATGATACTCTATCCATATCAATGTAAATATTCATAACAGAAGAAATAATTTTTTACCTTAATATTATTACTTCATAGCACATAATTGCAATATCTATTTGTAAGTTACACAACTATTTAAAATTAATAGACCAAACACAGTTAGAGAATTATCTTACAAAACAAACACATACGTGATTGTTTTTATTAGTTTAGTATTATTACTCATTATCAGAATAACCTGAGCTATTAAAACTTAGTCTTGAATTAACTTTCTCATATTATTTATATTCTGTTCTCTCAGAATGTGGTAGTTGTTCTGCAATCACTTATTAATTCATTGGGGGCAAAGAATTTTTATTACCAATTTAAAGTCTAAGCTGTTTAACCTCTAAATTTCAAGTATGTCATTACCTACTTATATAATTATTTGTACAATATTATGAGTATTTGATTGATTTGCCTTGACTTTGTCTGTCCTAAGGCAATAAAATAATAACAATTATTAGCAAGGATATTATTTTATCATCTATAATGTTATTCTAACATTTATTTGGACGTCCAAATGAATTATATCTTAAACTCTTATTTCTACTCCCACCTCCAAAACCCCTCTTATCACATCCCAATGTCAGTACAATCAAAGGATGAGTAACTTTCATTTCATAAGAATTAAATGAATTCTTGCATAGAAAGGTAATCCATCATCTCAGATCTGCTCTTTTCCTCTAAGCCATACATTTCTGAGCCAATATAATTAATTGGTAGTTTTCAACATATGTTTGATGGAGAGACCAAGACGCGTTACAATTCATTTGAAATTTCTAAACAAAGGTATCAGCGATTTATCTTAAAAAATAAATCGGTCATTCTCACATTGAAAACGTAAATTCATCCATCCAAGTTAACAAAAATAAGACTAAGGTGAAAAGTTATCCAAATGTGTTACCGTGGTTTTCACTTTGAAAGTGGCAGCAGCATGCACCTTCAACTGTTTATCAAATTCGTTCGGAAGGATCTGGAAGGGGAAGGCGGGGTAAGGATCCTACGCATCACTACGCATTTCGAGAGCATGTGCGTTAAGAAGTAGCTATGTGTGGTATTTGTTTTTCCTTGAAACGGATAGACCGCATTTAACATCTTATTAAAGCCAGTAATATTTACTGGATCACCGAGTCTGTTTTTTGTGGTTTTGGCTTCCTTCATCAACTTGTGAGACATTTGCGCAATGTTTTCATCAGTTAAATATTTAATACTTGGGAGGTCTTTCCTAAAGATTTGCTGCTATTGTACGAAAAATAAACCAAATGTTGGAGACTACTTGCGTAATTTGAGACAAAATTGTGTGGAGAAGTGTTATCAGAGCCGATTTGTCAGTAGCCGGTCTAGTACTGTAGTAAATGCAGTTGCTTCAGATAGTGAACGAGAAGATGCCACGGATTCTGATGAAGAAGTAGGGTATAGAAAAAAACCGCCACAGATCAAAGTTATTTATGAAGTAGTGAAGAAAAGTAAAATTTTGTCAGAGGAGGAATTAATTAAATTTAAAGAAAATGTCCTGAGTATTGGCAATGTAGTAAATGAGGCAAACATTGATGCCATCGTTTTAGGGATTTGTTCTTCATTTAGGAATATAGAATTTGCTGATGGATATTTGGAAGTTTTAAAGCAGAGAGGCTCGAATGTTAACGTAGCTACATTGGCTAAGTACATGAAATTGTGCCATGCTTGTGGACATGTCAAAGATGAAGGTAAAGTCTTAGATGTATGGCATAGTCTTAGTGAGAAACTTCCTTTAATGGATGCTTCAACGGCAGAGAGTGTTATTCTGGGGCTTTCAGTTACCAGTGAATGGAAAAGAGGTCTGGAGTTGTTGAGCATGGTTAAGGAAACGTCTGCCCCAAGTGCTCTTGTGTACTCTGCCCTGATAGTTTCGGCGTTTCGTAAAAGGGATATACAAGTGGGTTGGGATTTGATGGAGGAATGCTTGAAGGAGGAAAAACCCCTTTTGGAAACCGTGTATCATGCTTGGCTGGATGAATATTGCACTTTAGGAATGGAATCTGGTGTTGATCAATGCCTTGAAATGACAGAAAAGTTGTTAAATTTTTTAAGCTGTAATGAAATTATAGTCTCAATGGAAGTTAGCAAGAAGTTGAAGAATATATTTGAAAAAATGAAATGGCGCTGCCGATACACATCCGTTGATGAAAGGTAACTAGTTTTCCTTAATTTGTTTTCAGTTCCCAAATGACCACTATGTATTTAAATTCTTGCAATTTCATCTGCGACGTAATGCAACTACATTTATTATGAAAATCATAATTGGTGTTATACTTTCATGATTCAGAGGATGGTGCAAGACATGTAAAGGAGAAATGCGACCTATATTCATATCGAGGTCCGAATTTCAAAACTTAAGCCAAACATTCCTGGAAAAGGTGCTAGTTGGTCCTGATATTTTTTCTAACTCGTCTCCAGAAGAAGTCAAAGGATTCCAAGAACTCATTGCCAACAATGCACCATACAATACAGTGATCGATGGCTTAAATGTTGCTTATTCAGCTGGAACAGAGGCCAGAGCTTCTCGACCCAACCCAGCAGCAGTTGTAAGGTCATTTGGTACAGTTTACTATATAATTTTACTGATAAATTTAACGTATATGACCTGATGGATTATTTATTTCCAGCTACAAAGTGTTGTTGCACACTTTGTCGACCTTTCTCACAAGATTCTTGTATTGGGAAGATCTCATATGAATGCATGGCCAAGAAAGGAGATGGATTACATCAGAAAAAATTCTCAACTATTTTTAGCTGAAAACATGTAAGAGAAAAAAAGCTTGTTCTATTTCAGAAAATTAAAAAATAATTTGGTAATATTCATATAATTCAGGCATTTTAAAGTTCCTAGAGTTTATTTTTCAAGATTTATGTTTTGGCATTTGCATCTTTTTGTTAAATGAGGTTTCATTAGGGAAGAGTTAAAATGTACACAAGAAAGGTGTACCTATTTAGTTTTGTAAACAAGGCGGTTTAGCTATGGCAAACACACTCAGAAACTACTTAGAAAGCATACCTATGGAAGATGGTTTTGGATGTAAAGTGATGTCAACTTGACTACATCCTTAAAAGATACTTGAGAAATCAAATAAACAAATGCAAAAGCTATCCAGGAGCAGTAATTGACATGACCAAGTTAGTAATTTAGTAAAAACCACACAAAATTGCATAAATAGAATATACAGTGCAGTCAGAGAGAAAAATTTATCACATTTCATGAAGCAGTTTCAGAACTTTTTATCCAAGATGACTCTATTATTGAGGTCATGCTGGCTCAGTGGGTAGATCATTTGGCTACACACTGGGGTACCCAGGTTCAAATCCTAGTGATATCTGTAGACAGCTCTAGCTTAACCTAAGTTGAGTGATTTCTGGGTACCTGAACTTCCTGAGAAACCACAGGAAACAAAGGGATCCCCTTCCCCGATGGTGATATTTCATATGCCATTGGGCTTACTATCTTTGAACCAATGAGATTCTTACATCCATTGAGCTCTATCCTCACCTATCACACCAATCTTAGGGTTGTACACCATGTTTTTTTTAGTTGATTAGTATATGTATTCCTCCCCTTGGGCTACGATCTTGACATAGTGGAAGGGCTTGCGTATTCCAATGAATCTTAGAGCCTTACTGGCAGGAGCAATGATTTTTGTTCCTGGTAGGGTCACCCATGCCAGATAGGTCGAAGGGTAGGAACCAGATAAAAGGTAATCCATGAAGCCTTTGCTCCTAAGTGAGGCAGCTACAAGACGTCTGATCCCCAGTGGGTTGGCCATTCAAGTGATGCTGTCATGTTACGAGGGTTGGTCAGAAAGTAATGCACCATATTTTTTTACTCAGCCGACAACAATGTTGCGAATGCAAAACATTACCTGTGCATTATTTGAAGTTTCCTTAGTGCATGAGTGCAAAGTTTCTGGCTCTTCTTCTTTCGTGCTGGAGGAAAGCCATAGAACGAGACAGATTACGTGGAAAAATAGGGTGTATAGATAAAACATCATTCTTTCGTGTGTGTATTTCTCATTATGTACAATAAATAATTGTTGAAGGAAAAAAAATGTGGTGCATTACTTACTGGGCAACCCTCGTAAAAACACTGAGGTAAGAATTGGAAAGGCCATCTCATATATTTCCAAGATAATAATGAGTCAAATGAGGAAACTGAATCGTAGCAACGTCGAGACTCAGCCCACTGGGACAGGTGTTATACCTGGCAGTGGGGAAGGCAAGGTTACTGAGGTCATCATCTCACGAAATCCTTGTGACACCACCACTCCAAAGAAGACAATGAGTATGGTCGGAATGAATTCAGTAGTGACAAGGAATGTAAGGACAATGCTTAGGTCAGGAAAGTAAGGGAACTTAAAACACAAGATGGGGAAAGTAGAAATAAATGTATGAGGGTTGAGTGAGGTAAGGTGGAGGGATACAGGAGATTATTGGTGTGATAGCTGTAGGGTAATTTTTAGAAGAGGGGAGGAGAGTCAGCTTGGGATAGTCATAATTATGAACGAGAAATTAGGAGGGGGGTAGTAAACATTGAAGGTTAATGATAGGGTAATCATGGTAAAAGTAAAAGATGGTCCAACTAACTTAGTTTTAATTCATGCCCATGGGAAGGAAGAAGTAGACAAGGTGTATGATCAGCTGGAAGAAATGATCGATAAGATCAAAGTTCACTGTGGAGGCCGTCACTTGGTGGAATTCCATGATAGAGTGATGGTTTTTTTTATAACTATTATATTTCCACAAAAGATTAAATTATCTTTTGTGGAAATATAATAGTTATTAAAAAACCATCACTTGATCGACAAGATACCTGGGGGGGAAAAATTTGATAATGATGGGGGACTGGAATTCATTCGTGGGGGAAGGAAGGAATGGAAAAGAAGAAGATGAACATGGTTATGGGATAGGAAACGACTACGGGGATAAATTAGTAGAGTTTTGTAGAAGGAAGATTTTGGTGGTTACAAATACATGGTATTAACACCACAGGAGAAGTAGATACACTTGGAAGGTGCCGGGAGACACAGAGAGATATCAGATAGACTACATCTTCGTTAGACAGAGATTTAGGAACTGTTTTCAATAGCAGAAGTTATTCAGGAGCAGATGTGGACTCAGACCAAAATTTATCTATGATAGAGTGTCTTGTAAAATTCAATAGGATTATAAAGGGTAGAAGGTTAGAGAAATGGAATCTGGAAGCATGGACAGGGACAAAGAGTGCCAGGAATCAGTAGATAGTCTTCTAAGAGATGGAAACCAAAGTAGGACAATAGAACAAAATTGGAAAGTTCTTAAAGATGGAATAACGAGAGCTGCAGAAAAAGTAAAAGGAAGAGTCAGTCAGAAGATAATTAAAAAGCCTTGGGTTATGGAGGAGATGATTAAGCAGAGCATAGAAAGTGGAAAAACTCCAATGTAGGGGACTGGAGACGTAAATACCGAGAAGAAAATAATAAATTGGAGTGAGAGACTAATAAGGCAAAGGAGGCTTGGTGGAAAGAGTGAGTGCATGGAGAAGTCAGAGAAGCAGGAAGAGATGGGCTTAATATATGGGAAAGTTAAAGTCATATTGGGAAATACAACAGGAAATAAGATCCCTATTATAAGAGATAAGTGAGGAAAGACACTAATAAAACAGGAAGATATTAGGAAAAGATGGAAGGAATATGTGGAGGAACTTGATGATAAGGATAATAGACCCTTGATCTTCAATTTAGAAAGAGGATGGGAAGTAGATGAGGATAGCTTAGATCCAGAAATATTAGATAGCTAGATTGAAAGGGCCCTGTGGGACATGAAGAGGAATAAGCATTGGGGGTGGATAATACACCAGCAGAATTACTTAAAGGTTTAGGAAACGTTGGAAGGAAGAAGTTTTATGAGCTAATTGGAGCAATTTACGAACAGGGAATTTGGTCAAAAGATTTCATTAGGTCAATATTAATTCCAATAGCAAAGAAAAAGCAGTTTTAAGAATAATCAGTAAAAGACTGGCTAAATGGGGAGAAGAATACCTAGGTGAAGATCAGTTCTATTTTAGAAGAGGCAGAGGGACTCGTGATATGATAACTGTAATGAAGACACTGATCAAACGGAATATAGAACATAATCAGGATGTTTTTGCCGATTTTGTAGACTTTGGGAAAGCATTTGATAAAGTAGAGTGGCCTAATCTAATGTTAATGTTGCAAAATATTGGAATGGATTGGAAGGACAGGCATCTCATCGGGAACCTTTATATGGCCCAGGGCACCCAAGTAAGGGTGGCAGACAGGGAGTCTGGATAGGCACAGTTAGGTAGGGAAGTGTGACGGGTGTCCACTGTCTCCTGGGCTTTTAAATCTGCACTCGGAGGAGATGGTAAAAGAGGCATGGAAAATGGTTGAGTCAGGAGTAAAAGTTGGTGAGGAACTCATTAAATCAGTCAGACTTGCCGACAACTGAGCCCTAGTTAGTAATATAGCCAAAGAACGGCAGACCTTGTTGAGTGCTTTACAAGACCAGTGTCAGAAGTTTGGGATGAAAATTATAGTAAGAAAATGAAAGTAATGAGGTTTTCGTGAAGTAGGAAAGCTAGGTTGAATATCAAGCTAGAAGGAAATAAATTAGAATAGGTTGAAAAGTTTACTTATTTGAGAAGCCACATAGAGGAAAATGGACATTGTGGCATGGATATTAGATGAATTGCATTAGCAAAATAGGCCTTTACGAAAAGGAAGAAGATAATGAAAGGGACCCTAAATAAAGATTTGAAGGAAAGATTTGTGAAAATCCTTGTATGGGGCATTGAGTTATTTGGATCCAAAACCTTGTCCATGAGAAAGGATGATGAGCATAGATTGGAGGCTTTTAAGATGTGGGTTTGGCAACATATGGAGAAGGTGAAGTGGACAGAAAAATAAGTGAAGAAGTTTTGAGACTGGTAGAGGAGGAGAGGCATTTAATGCTAAAAATCCATAAAAGACATGAAAGGTGGATGGAGGGAGTACTCAGAGGTAAGAGGTTGTTGAAGTTAGTAATTTAGGGTAGATTGTTGAGTAAGCAGGGTAGGGGTTGGGAGAGAATAGGGATTTTGGACAGAATGATAGGGAATAGGAAGTATGCAGATTTGAAGAGGAATATAAGTTAGATCTTATGTGCCCAATCTAAGCTAAGACTCATCAAAAACCTTAACCAGTAGATTACCCTTCAATCAAGTATAAGTACACTCTTTTTACTTTTACCAATATCATTCTATTGACCACCTGCTCAAAGTCACTACTTCTCATACCTCATTTCCTCTTTAGTAATATAGTTATACCACAATTTCCTTCTCTCTACTGTAATTATTACTCCATTATACTCCATGATCTCATTTACTAAAACTTTAAAATATTTGTATTTTCTTTCTCCTTGTGCTAGTTTTTTCTGACTTTCCCCGTCTGTAACATCATCCTAAAATTCCATAATCTTTTTGTAATAGCTGTAGTCTCCTTCGTCTTTTCCTCTGCTCTAAAATTTCAGTCATCTAAAGATAACAATTATGTAAGTTATGTTAGTAGTGGTATTATTGTTTATTAAGGCTGTGCCAACAGCAATACATTTATTTATTAATTCTTTAAATGGAATAAGTACAGGTATCCCTCATCAAATACAGGAGTTATGTTTGTGAAAAACCCTGCAGTTAACAAAACTGCAGTTAGAAAACCACTAAGTGTATGAAAAATCAGGGGTTAAATGTAAATGTTCAGTTCACAGGATGATCCATTTCTACTCTATGCTGCTATGAGTAGTGGCCCAGGGACTTGCTTCCTTTCAAGAGACCTTATGAGGGGTCATGCCTTTCGACTGAAGAGAGCTGACCCCAGTCTTGCAGCAATCTTCCGGCGGTGGCAGATTTCCCACCAAATGAGGCTCCTTAGTGTATCGGCAAACAACAGGGTTAACATCAAGGTAATTGATCTAATTTGGTTTCATAGAATTAATCTTAAATGTGCAGTCTTGGGTAATTTATTTTTTTTTAGCTGTTAACCATTTGCAGTCTGAATTTTCTGTTTTTTATTATTAGCCCAATTGAAATTTAATTTTTAAGTGCTGCTGGATTTAAGGGTGTGAGTGTGACACTCGACATGTGAGTTTGTACTGTGCTGCTTGTGCCATTTGCTATGATTAGAATAAGAATTAATCCTTCTGTTATGGGTTATGAACATTGTGTGAAATAATTCTTGTGGGCTAATATATATTAAGTATAACAGCCGGCCAAGTTAACCTGGGGGTATCAATCTCACCGGCTAGCCCAAAGGTCGCAGGTTCGAGTCCCACCTAGGGCATGGGTGTTGTGTTTGTCCAATAGGGTTTTTTCTATGAATTAAAGAGGTTCAAAATGACCCTATAGACTAAAATACTACTATATACTATTGTGCATAGCTACTAGATGTTAAGAACATACTATTCACTATGCTGAAAATAATGCTAGAAAATTAATTTTAAAATGGTAAAGAAAACTTTATATTGCCATCAGTTATCAGAATTAAATTTATTTGAGCATCAAAAGTATTAATGAAATGTAAGTTTCTACTTGTCCATTGGAAGTGAGAATTCACTCAGTCCAAAAAGAATAATCTTACATTCATTTGATTGCCCCAGACTTGATCCTGTATTTCTATGTCTTTTACCGAGAGATTGACTTTGGATGAAATGAACAGATTATCAAGAAGGAAAATAGTTGAATGAGTTTTGTTAACCCATGCTGTTTTTAGACCTTGACCATATAAATTTCAAAGGATCTTGTGAAACATTCAAGGAAATTGTTTGAGCATTAATAAAGAGTGAGGTGGTTTGTCTGTCATAAGAAATCGATTCCTTCTTGCAGCTACCCTTGGAATTCTCACCAACTGTGCAGAAGGTGGATGGGAAGTGGCACATCCCTTGTCAAGAAGTGGAAGATGTCCCTGCCTTACCAGAGGAGAAATCACAGCCAAATGTCCCTCGGTCACACCTTGATCCCCCAACCACCTGGCTCTGTCTCTCTCCAAGAGACCATGAAGCACAATCGCATAATAATAAATTCCACTACAGTAAGAAACCTTATGGTAACAGGAAATTTCAATCATTCAATGAATGGAATTAAAATCACAATAATATATCATGTATTGAACCTTTTTGTGATTTGTGTGTGTCATGGGTTTTGTATAGTGAAAATATAAAATTGTACTCCTCATGGCTTACAGTTGATAGTAAAGTAGTCTGCCATTAAAATATGGCACACAAAGGTAGAAGATGGAAATGTCTTGATGATGACGCTTATTCCAATTTGAATGTAATAACTCATATTCATTGACATAATAACTCAGGGAATTGAACCCATAATGATGAAGAGATCAATAGAAAGGAAATGAATGACACTGGCCAGGCAGGCCTAAAATAAAAGTTAAGAAAGAAATTTTTTTTAAGTATCTATCTCAGCCAGGCATTTTCAAAGAGAAACTTTCTTGTGGTCACTTTTGCATGTTGAATTGCCTTATCAGTTTCTTTCATTTCCATCTCATCACTGAAAGGATGCCGGAGAAAGTGACTTCCATTATAATGGAACCTGACTCTGGCTCAGTCATTAATTACAATAACAGATCTCTTGCTGGTACATTGGAGTTATAATTGTCACCACCAGAGAACTTTTCTGGCAATCACCCTTTTCTTGTGGTATAGACCTTATAATTTCTGCCATTGTATTTTATACCCACCCATATAACCAAATTCAATTTTTGTCAATAAATTGATTTTGTTTATTTCCTCTGTTCTACTAGTGGTGGACATGTACACCAATGCATATTATAAATATGGTTTCATCCTGGCACCTGTGAGCCTTAAACAAAATCCCATGGTGGAAATTCCATATGTAATCAGCTGACCGGGTTGGTCTGGGGGTAATGACCTCTCAGGATCACCCAAAAGTCATGGGTTCGAGGCTCGCCTAGGGCATGGGTATTGTGTATGTCCAATAAGGTTTTTGCAAGGATCATCATTCTTATACAGCACTTTTATAATTTTGGTTGGAGTGAATTATTTCCGGGAATTGATGGAACTGGAATGGAGAAATAATAATAAAATTTCGGGAATTGCCAATGGGATGATGATGATGAAGGGTAATCTACCGATTAAGGTAGGTTTTTTTGATGAGCAATTACACCTAGCTATAATCCCTCTTCAAATCTGCATACTTCCTACCCCCTATCATTCTGTCCAA
>WURS02240558.1:0-19621 GCA_011762765.2 Rhinocypha anisoptera | reverse complement strand
TTTCCGAAATGTAAGTCTATCTTTTTATTGTTTCTGTGTGTAAATGTCTATAAGTGTGTGCGTGTGTTCGTTATATATATATATTTATGAGCTAGTAATATATGTAAAATGAAACCAAACAGATATGCCACTTAGTGCTGATATACACACTCATAACACCAGACACAATATGACTTAGATATTCCACTCTGTAGACCAAAACAAAGACCAAAAATAATTTCAGCATAACTGCATTGAAAGCATTTAATATTCTTCCAAATGAAGTAAAAACAAAAAATCTTAATGCCGAGAGCACTTGGACGATAATGCCAAGAGCACTTGGACGACACCACGAAAACCTTCGTACCAAAAAATCTTAATGTTTTTAAAACTACGGTCAAGAAATGGCTAAAATCAAAACTTTTTTACTCAATGGAAGAATACTTGTGTCACAAATTTGATGGGTTGCTGAATTGACCATGTACTACCATAAAAGATTTATTTAATATGTGTATGTTATGTGATTGTACTTTTTTATTTTATGTTATGTAATTGTTGTGTAAACTGACGAAATCTATTCCGATGTATATCTGGCTAATGGCTAATAAATTATTATTATTGTTTTGTTGGTTGTTCTTTGGTTCTTCATTGTACACCAGGTTGCTTCATGAAGATATATATCTTCATGAAACAACCTGGTGTCCACTTTCTTAGAGCCAATAGTAACAATAAGCATAAATTAGAGAAAACTGTTAAGTCAAAAGTATAATTTCAATTTTTTATGAAAATATTAGTGTGGAACTCCATTCATGTAGATGAGGTTTATTGACTTATTAATTATATATCACAATCTATCACTTCCAATACCTGTATATACTACTGAGGAAGATGAAAAAACTAAATTATAAGAAAGAAAACACTAGTCTTATACATGCCGTCTTAAAACCATAGGTCTTTCTATTTGTTATCTGGGCATTATCAATGGTTGGGTATATGAATAATAAACTCATACCACAGAGAACTTTTTACTAGATACTATATAGTATAGCCTTCCTTTTTTGCAGCATGTAATATTCATTTATGAATACTTACTATTTTTTTATGAACACTATACCTTTTAAAACATCCACTCACCTCTGGAAATTGATTTACGTTGCTCATTTTCTTCATGTAAAATCTGTTTCACTGTAGTCAAACTGTTGAAAGTTGCACGGCGTGTTGAAAAGCTTCTGCCCAACTTTGACTTTCCTAGATTAAATAAGATTTAGTTTATATTATAAGATCTTAAAATGGTATAAGCACAAAAAACCTTCTCAAGGGCAGAGTGAAAAATCATACATTTTAAACGGTTCCATTTGCTTTTGATTAAAAAACTTAAATTGAATTCAATTGAGTTATACATATACTTAATTATTTTTTTTTCAGACAAGAAAAGAAAAATTAGATGGTTGAAAAATGCATTTCTGTATGTAACGAAAGGTGTTGAACAATGAGGTAAAAAAAAATTAATGTGTATTTTAATAACTAAGATCATGAGATAAAAATTATTCACAAGAGTGTTCGACCTCAGACCGGTTGACGGTACTGATAGTATACAAACAAATTGAATTAGCTACAGAATGTCAACCAAAATTGGTCGTTAAAGGTTTAACCATATTTTACATCATGAAAGACACTTTATATACACAAACAATGAATGATATTATACTTTTTAAAACCACAGGTAAAATTAACATAACTTAATAAGCCACAAGTCAGAATGTGAGAAAGGGTTCAAAACCTAATCAAAAGTTTGTACCCTCATCCACACACCAAGAAACATGAAAGGCTCTTTTCAGAAATTAATTGATAAGTGGATACCTTATCTTTTTGTTAAGACATTTTCTTCCAAGGAAAATAAGTCTCTGAATTTATCAAGTTATTACTTCTATTCTTTCATTTTATATGAGACTATTAATGAGATTCTTGTGAAGGAAGAGAGATAAGTTGGGATTTGGAGGTCTTAAGTGGAAACAGGTAAAAGAACTAGACTTATCTGAGTTTCTTTGGGGAAAACAGACATAATGACAGGGACGTCAGAAGAAGAAACATTAGAAAAGGAAGCAAGAGCAAAAATAAAAAAGTTGTTGACAAGAATAACAAGAACCTTAACACCTTTAGTTTCAGTGGGTTGATCTATCGGTCATTGGGGTATGTGCAAAGCATGCCGTAGACAGATATATAGGTCTCATTTTTAAAAATAAATATTTTACTTACTCTGTGTTTCGAGTGTAAATAAAAAATTAAAATCAACATTGATATTAATATATTTTATATTTGTGAAAACTTTCCTCCAAAGTGAGCCCTGGCATTTTTGCATATACCAGCTACTGGAGGCTGGCACTAAAAAGGTTAAGTAAAGACATTAAGAAAAGGTTAGTGAAAACCCTCATAAGGAGCATAGCTCTCTGTGGCTCTGAAACTTGGTCCATGGGAAAGGACAACAGGTATAGACTGGAGGCTGTTGAGATGTGGGTTTGGCAAAGGATAGTGATGAAGAAGTAGACGGAGAGAAAAACTAACGAAGAGAAATTGTAAGAATGGTAGGGGAGAAGTTAAATTCGAAGAAGGTAGGAGGGATACTTGGAGTTAATGGGTTGCGGAAGACTGTAAGGTGTAGTGTTTTGTTGCATTGAAGATATTTGTGCACATTGCATTTGTTTTGTGACTTTGTAGTACAACTTAGTATGTTAAGTGGCGTCTCCTGGTGGGAGTGTGA
The DNA here is from genome assembly GCA_011762765.2 of Rhinocypha anisoptera. Taxonomy (NCBI): domain Eukaryota; kingdom Metazoa; phylum Arthropoda; class Insecta; order Odonata; family Chlorocyphidae; genus Rhinocypha; species Rhinocypha anisoptera. Next base: position 16,884 of record WURS02240558.1, on the reverse strand, counting down.
CTCAGTTGTAAGGGAGGCCTCATAGCCTGTGTGATGTGTCCCAAGTTGCAGGAATAAAGAAAGCATTTAATTATAGAATAATGTGATGTTCATTTTAGGAAATGTGATATAAAATGCATGAAAAATTGGTGTTGAGGATTAGATAACAGTTTCAGGGTTGGATTATGACTCCAGTTATTTATTGAGTTACCAGAAACTCATCTTACCTGTTGATTAACAATCATCATCATATGAGATAAGAGCAATTGATTGTTCACTACGGTAAGAGCATAAGTAGGGTCTATTCATTCTAAATTGTTCAGTCATATAAATATAATGTTCAACTTTCCCTGTCAACAATTCCCAAACCAAGTATTACAGTTAAACCTTTAATTTTATCAAACTTATTTCTAATGTGTCCCACTATGAACATTCTTGAAGTTACAAATACAACTTTTTCTTTGCCTGCTTCCATGTATTTGCAGTGTTAATGAGGTATTTTGAGGACTTCAAACAGATGCCATCTCATAACTATTTAGTCAATGCATGTGATAAAAATGTAGTATGAGACAGATCAAAAATTATGCATAAATGTTAGTGATCGTAGTGGCACTTGGTGGAAGTCTTTCATGATGATTATAGATAAAACAAAAAATATACTTTGCTGTTCCACAAAAAATTTTAATTTTAACCACCACTGGTTTCAATACTGTCTTCTGCTGACAATACTTCAATTCATATTGTTTAAATTACATGGTTACAAGTTAAATGGAGAGGTGAGGGAGGAATGGGGTTAAGGAGGAGGGGTAGGGATAGAGGGGGTTGGGAGGAGACCAGTATTGTGGTGATTAGGTGGTTGAGGCAGGATATTTGGTTCGGATGCAACATAGTTACATAATGTAACATTACATTGTATTAACATAAATATATTAAATTGTACCAATTCCACGGAAATTTGGTTAATGAATTCTGGTATACAATCTAAACAACCCTTCTTAACGATTTTTCCCCTCCCCCTTAATGCCACCCTTCCCTCCTCTACTCTGTGTTCTGTATTTAAATGATGTGTATTGAAGTATTGTCACCATAAGATGAAACTTAATGTTGAAACCAATCGCTGTTAAAAATAAAATTTTTTGTGAGACAGCAAAGTAAAGTTTTTATTTTATCTATAATAATTATGCAAAAATGTAATTATATTCATTATATTATAACTGTATCAATATTAACTAGTCAACAAAATTTACAATAGAAAAGAAATTTTTGTCTATAAAACTAACTCATGGGTATTTTTTTTCTGCAAAGTGACATTTTTTGATATCCATCAACTTTTTGTGATACTTTTTGCTGATTATGGGTAAAATTTTGTCACATTTAGAAGGAAAAAAATTCCCTTAGAGCTCATAATAATCTGTGTTAGTACATTTAAGGGTATATACTATTTATAACTGAAAAGAAACAAATGTGAAAATGATAGGGAAAGTGGAAAACTACTTGAGTGGAAAAATAAACTTAATTCTTACCAAGCTGTGCAGGATTTATTGATTCTATGCGTTTCCTGAAGGCCACATCATGAGAATCAATTGGTCTTGATTGTTTATTTCTACTGTCTTCAATTATTAAGACTATTGATTTTCTGTTATCAGCACCTTTCCGTTTATTGGTATTTTGCTCCAGGTCATCATTTGCACCTTTTAATTTTTGAGCTTCACGAGTTATGGATAATGCCTCTTGAGCAGTGATTGCATGCTGCTCAGTAGTGTCAATCTATAAATTATGCCAACAAAATTTTCTTTATATTTGTAAATTTAAATATAATTAGATCTGGAATGTATACTATAGTTATTACTTTAAAATACTCAACGAAGAGAAATGATTTAATCTATTTCTTAATTAAAACAAAAATATAAAATTACTCCAATTATCATTTCATAACATTTTGATGGTAAATACTTACTGTATTGCACAGGTAACAATTTAAGTTAGTAGATGCTAGCAGATGAGAAAATGTTCCCAGACGATGAATACACATCGCAACAAATTGCACAATTAATATGAATCCAAAAAACAGTACGAATACCAGTCCAATTGGTTCAAGCTTCTTGTATTCTCTATTGATTTGAATATTAAGCTATTTTATGTGCCAGTAGGGCAGAGAAAAAGAAAAGTAATTGTTTATATATTAGTTCTATTATATGATGGAGTAATTAAATAAAATACAAGCTTATGTAAATATCTACTGCAAAATTAAGATTTTATTAATTGAATATATGCTTAGAGCAATATCATATAATTCTTAAAAACTCTAATTTAATTATTCTGTCTAAATTTCATTACAATACAAAGTTCAGATGTATTACCTATAAATTGCTTACTGGATCTTTAAATTATATATGTATTATCATAGATACCTATACTCTCTATTTTATGATGATACTCACCAATTGTCCATCACTTATTACTGTTATATTATTTTTAACTCCTAATGGCCATTTAACATTGAGAAGATCTTGGTGTAACTGAAGCAAGAAGACAGTGACCACAAAAAAAGCATTTATCATAAAGAATGCAAAAACACATTTATCACGTAGCTGCTTCAAATCCTGTGCAATTTTTTCCTGAGAAAAATAATCCAATTTATGTTAGTAAAAATTTTGGGAAAATAATAGGAAACTTTTCAAATAGGTCATTTATAATCACAAGAAGTAGTATTATTCATTACTGGTAACTTACAAGTAACTTCTCCCTCAATTTAAATAGCAACTTCTTTTCACAAACAAATATTGCAATTTTAATTATTTACGATGAATAGTAAGGTGATTAAAGAAAATAACCAACCTTTTCATTTTTAGTTTCAGCAATTGGAAACAAGTATTTATCAATCAAAGCTTTCCAGAAATCAACCTCTGACCTAGAGAGGTAATTTACTTCTCCACTTTTTAGGTCTGGGTCTTCAATCCAGTATGGATTAATGAGGTCATCTCTCTCAATTTCAGGATCTAAAATAAATAGAACTTTAATTAATCAACAGCTTCTCATTTGGAGAAATTCTATCATTGCAAAATATGAAGTAATTTTATTATTACGTTCAGAAATAACATTGATATCTAGCAAAGGACCCATTTGTTCTGGATGAAGATCTTGCTCTCCTTCAGGTGACGCATACATATTATTTCCAATGCTACTGCCAGCAACTGATGTCCTTCTCCCTGAAGAAAAGCTACGAATGGCTGACATTCTTTGGAAATGAAAAAGAATTGAAATTTCATTACACTTTTGAAATATATACGCATGTACACAGGTAAAATAAATTCTTTAGGAAACAATAATTAAGTACCAGCTTTTATGTAAATAATTTATTCCCTTTGAATTTTTTAGTATTCTCTGGTATTTTAGTTAAAATTAATTTTTTACCTCAAAAAAAAAGATTTTATTTCATAACTAAATGTAAGATATGGTAATGTTATAGCCATAAGGATACTTTTGTTCCTTACACAAGACAACTTGCTACTTTGATGCTATTTCTGTTGATTGAATTTATTTCCTAACTATCACAGAAGAAAAATAGTAATTATGAATAAAAATATGCAGTGTACACACACTCAACACATATATACATTTTCTGCACACTTTCCTCGTTTGATAGTTATCGGAAATTTATATAAATATTAGAGGTGATGATTGCATAAGTCAAATCTGGTTAGAATAAAATATTAGCTCCATTCATTGTTTTAATTAAACACAAAATAAATATCCTTAATGATATGGTTTTTATTATAAAATGCAATAAAACAATTGTAATAGTCAATATCAAATTTTAACAGTTAATAATATTCGATTTTGTCAATAATAAAGTCTCATTTCCAAATTTTTAAAACAACATTCATAAACAGCTCTTGAAAAATGTCATTAGAAGATAAAATTATATAAGATGACAAAATTAAGATCCCTAGAAAGCATTTTGTAATCTCTAATTTTTTGAGTTATTGCATGCATACCTTTCCATATTTTCCAAACGCTTGTTAACTTGCCCAAGTGACTCTGATATTTGAAGCAATTGCCTTTTCTCTTCTTCTTTTTCATTGTCTTTGTGTGTGCACATCATGCATTTGAACAATCCTGCAAATGATATTTCCATAGAACCAGTCTCATTGCTTTCACTTGATGATCCAAACATGCCAAATAACCCCTGATTTTTCCCATTTTTCTTGGCTTCTTCCTCCTTTCTTTTCTCTTCTTCCATCTTCAATAATGCATGTAAATACAGGCAGTGAATTGTAATATTTATCATATTAAATCAATGTTCACAACACCACACATATGCCTCAAAGGAGAAATGCCAAGAGGAATTGGGATATCATCCATAAAATCTGTAATTTGATACAATGTCTTTTTGTAATACAGTGTCTTAATATCAGCGATAGTTTCAAGATTGTATTTTTTATCTTTAAATTCAGTGTCTTAGTGCAATACAATGCCTTTTTAAGTTTCCAATCTTGAATGTTTGCTCATCCTTAAGCTGAGTGACTAATTGGTAAATGCATTTCATTACATATATATGAATATGAAGTCTTCTTATAGCGACATTCATTAGGTAAGGTATAGAACTGCTAATGTTAATCATTTATAATTTCTTAGACACATTGTGAAGCAAAAGTTCGGAACACTTTGAACCTCAGTGTTCATCTGAGCTAGGCTTCTGCAATGTTCTGTGATGTGATACTGAGGGACTTCCAACATTTCATCATGTTTATTGTGTTTTGTCGATGACAATTTATTCCTTATTCCAGAGAACTACTTCAGGTCAAAGTTCAACCTGAAGGTGTTCCCTGGAATGAGGATGAAACTGTTATCAACAAAAGACAATGAATAAGATGGAACACTGGAATACTGGAAGACCCTCAGCACCACTCAGTGTTCTTTTAAAATATATGCTTTGAAATGCTATACTTTAATTCTTACCTCTTGTTTCCTCTTCTTTGAAATAATTTCACGAGTACCCCAGCTAACATTGTTTAGATTGAAGATGGAATAGATGATGAGGAGCAGGTACATAGATGGCACAGTGATATAATAGGTAATTCCATGGATGAGGCAGAAGAATTCCTTAGGGTGCAGGAAAGCTGTTATTATGAATTCCCCTGCAACTGTGAATAAGAAAAGTGAGGATGGTGCCAAGGGCCCATCCTCAGCTATCTGCATCATGATTCCAACCAGCACAGCTACCATCACAAGGGCATATATTGTGCTTATTAACAGCGCTACCCATAACTGAAAAATAGAGAAAAATTCTAATGAAAATATTCATCAATAAATATTATAGTGGGAATGTATTTGAGATGATTTTAATTAATACTCATGTCTTAATTCATCCCATGGATTTACATTATCAAACAGCAAAGAGTAAGATCAACATACCTGTATATCAGATTTGCATAGAAAGCACACAAACATGTACACAAGAATTGGTATTAGGTTGTAATATAAACTTGTATAATTGTCAATCCTGAAAGCAGCATTAAAGGCTCCAACAAGCATCAAAAATATTGTTCCTGGTCCAAGTATACTTCCAGCCAACAGCACCATCTATACATTTTGAAAACAAATACAGTCAAATTCTATTATAACACCCCTCACTTGTCTGCAGTTTCGGATATACCACGGTAATACCATGTCCCCCAAAATGATTACATTGACTACTTTCTTTGTTAGTATGTAGTAGGTAACTTTGTAGGAAATATTATCTTGACCTGGCTACAGACACATCAGAATTGCGCTACTTCAAGTGATCATATCACCAAAATTAAAAATTAAAACATCACTTTCTATATCATTCTGCAAATAAATTACTTAAATATTTAATTTTAGCAAGTTTTTATTGTTTCTCATGCAGTTTCTCATAATAACGTGGGTTGCCAATAATTTGGCTATAAACTCTGTCTCCTTAGATCCATGTTATAATGGGATTTTACTTTAGTTAAATGTTAGTTGAAGAAATGCAACTACTTTCTTAAATCATTTTGTCATAGTTCTTACAAATTAGCATAATTTTCAGACAAGATTTTTTATTTTTAAAGTTTATTCTCAATAAATATTACATATTGAACAAAATATCTAATATTCTAAGGTAAAATTTACAATAGCCATATTTACACTAGGCATATCAGCATACATGTGCATTCATTAAGCTAACTTGTTATATCACAGGAGATATACTTCCAAAAACTTTAATGCATAGAATTTTCATTGTATAGAATTTAACTACATTTAAGACACTTTTATTATTGTTATAGGTGATCCTTTTATGACTTCCTTTATTTGGAAAACCATTCTTTTGTTCTGCTCTCCCATTCTTGAAATAATTATTTGCTGTCTTAAGATTTTTATAAAACATAACAATTGTTGAAGCATCTTAAAACTTTCATTTCTAATAACTATATAGCTTTTCCATAATTAGTCAGCATATTTAAGAGGGTAGATGGTAATATTTTTTAATGTTAGTTTCCGTATGTGGTATTGCTGAGAAATTCAAACTGATCTTTTCATTGTTCTATACATGCCACTTTTTTGCTCATAAAAACCTAATTGTGTTAATTATTAAATTGTATATGAGTACCTACCTAGTATTAATCATATTTTCATGTAAAGTGAATTCATAACTAGCTGATATATGTATGCTATCTAGGATCCCATTTCAAATGTACGATTCAATCTACTAGTACTAGATTGTTTCTTTCATAAACTCTTTTTGAAATTCTCATTAATATAAATACCTGTATTTTTATTTATCTGCATTTCATAATATGGAATCAAGACATTTTTATTCATAATATTTGTCTCTTTGAAAAGGACTTGAAAAATTTACTCATTTAAAAAAAATGGACTCCTTTTATTGACATTTCTACTATCACAATATCTGTGATTGTAACACAAAATTTACTAGTCTTCAATATTCTTAGCCTAGAACATATAAAATCTCATAATCATATCAATTTTCTGCTTCTTGTAATTTAAAGACAGGAAAAATGAAAGGTATTTGGTTATAACATACCTGATATCCAATATAGAGAGTGGAAATACTATCATTCAGTTTAACAGTTTTCCTGAAACCTCCTAGTAAATCCATTATATTGGCCATAGTGGAAGGGACCCACCTCCTCCTTTGATTGTAAAACTCATTAAAGCCTTCTGGGCAGTGTGTATATGCATCACTTGCAGCTGAATATTCCACATGGTGTCCTTTTTGGAGGAGTAAAGTGCAAAGCCATCTGTCCTCCCCTTTAACACAGAATTAAATTTATACATTTTTCACCTTTAGTGAGAATCAATTAGTTGAATACTAGTGCAGTATGTCTTTAATATTCTTATTAGTAGGATAGCTTATACTTCAAGCAAATACATATACTATTTTCCATTGGCATGAGGTACCTTTAACAATCAGTGTGAGTTTCATGTTTTTGTGTTCAGGTAATAATAGCATTATATCAACAAAGCTTAATTTAAAAATAATTTTTCATTATGATGCTGACAACTGTCAACAAAATAATAATTTGATAGGAGTTAAATGTTATACTTGATTTTCTTAATATCTATCACCATTCCAGCAATATTATATGAGTTATTACCTCTTCAGCAATTAAATTCTAGGAAGGGAGACCATTCAGCTTCTAAATGTAAATATAGGGTGCAATTTGAATGCCACTAATGTAGCTATATAATTCATAGGATTGCAGTATGACTCACATATTGACGAGATACCTATTTATAGACATCTAATATTATTTCATTTTTCTTTAGTTTGTTTTTTTATAAAAAGCTTTCACGCATTAAAGTAATAGTAGTATTTTTTCTATAGGGTGCATTAACAGCTAATGTCCTTTACCAACTAATCATATCATAAAAAAAACCCATCTAGACAAACACAACACCTATACCTTGAACCCACAATCTTTGAGGTTAGTCAGTGAGCATGCTGTCCCCAGCTAACCCGGCCAGCACATTAGTATAACTATGTCATGCCATTATAATAAGATATTAAGGACCCCCAATTATTAAATATTCATAAAAATTTAAAGGTAAAATAATACTCCTTTGGAAGTGCCTGGGAAACATATTATGATACATAGGCATATGGGCGCCAGCCTGAGTAACTTCCACAACAAAAGTCACAAGGAACAGATCAGTGAAATGACTACCTACCCTGGTCAAACTGGACATAATGTCTAGCTTCATGAGATCTGGCAGTATAAAAATGCATAACTTCCATTAGAGCAGTACCACGAAATAGTGAGAAGCAGCCTGGACTACAAAGTACTGTTCCAATCGTGTGTTCTGTGGCCTTCTGAAGCCAGTGACCTACCGCATACTCAAACATCTGGTACCACACCATTGGACCTATAAAAGTAAATAATGCATTAATTTTATTAAAACAAATAAATATAATGTTTTGAAATCTGAAGCCCACTATAAAAGGATATTATGCAGACAAACCTTCATGATTAGGGTAGAGAACAAAATGTTTTGTTTTAAATTTTAGCGTATAGTATCTGATTTCTCAGATAAGAACTGGAAAACAGAATGTAAATGAACAGAAGAGGCAGAAGTTTGAGGCATTCAAAAACAGGCTACAGGGTGACTATGGAGGTTTGCCTGCAATAATTTAGCCACTATGTTATGAATTTTTAAAAAAGTTTTGGGCATGGGTAAATGCTCCCAGAATAGGATGGCATAGATAATTTGTATATAAAATATACAATAGCACATATAGTGTGCAGAAAGCATCAGAGTTAACAATATTTCTTAAATATTTTAATAAAATTCAAGTAGTATTTAGTTTATTAGCAAGAGATTGTATAATATTCTCCTAATTAAATAGTAAGAATCAGGTAAATGGTGTATTTCTGCTGAAGTTACTAAACATTCCTTATAAAATTCATTGTGTTGCCTAACATGTGCTTGAGACTTCTTAGTTTTTATTTAAGGCCTCTATCACAAATCAGAAATTTATTACCAAGATCTGGCATGTTTCACTGTAGCAAGGCATCATCAGGTGCTGATCGTATGTGAAACCTTTGTCATGATAACATCTATCTGATTTGTGGAATTGCAGTGTTTTTCTTCTGTTATTTCCAAGGAATGAGATTTCCTTGTGAACGAGTAACATTTTATAAAATATCTCTAACCTGAACCAACAGGATGAATTCTGCCACAAGCAGCTCCAAGCTTTGGATTCTTTTTCATTAAATCAACAAGTAATTGCACTGATTTTGGTTTGAAATCAATATCACCATCCAAAGCAAGAACATAGGTGTTTTCTGCCCTTACTTGTTTGCGGCACTTATGGATGGGAAGTTCCATCAGCCGATAACCCAGAAGAAAGTACATGTACATGACCTAAAAGTTAGATAATGAAATAGTAAATACAATTGGTGAATACAATATTAGTTAAGGTAGTGCACTGTAAATGAAGTTACATATGTAAAGCATGTTACTATTTAATATCAAAAATTGGACAGTATTGTGAATGAAAAAATTAGAATTTATAAAATTATATTTATACATGGTGGTTAGATTCATTCTGGGCTGGGAAAAAATATCGAAGGAGACTGAGTAGAAGTGTTTTGAGAGATATGGGAGTTTTGAAGATTATGATAAATTGTATAGGTACCTGACTCCATCTCTTCTTTTGCCTAATTTTTGTTTTATCCTTCAGGTGAGCTATTAGTTTGTTTTTCCCAGGTAAAGTCCAAACAAGACGTCCACCATAAGGAGTTGGGTATTTCTTTGGAGGTCTTATTTTAATTTTCTCATCATGAACTTCAGTTGCTGCTTCATCAATAGTTGTGACCAACAACTTAACAAAAGGGTTCACAATTTTCTCTTCATCATCATCATCAGTCAGTTCAAAGGCATCATCAAAAAAGATGTTTACTGTGTATTGTTGAAACAAAGATTTTTAATGAGTAAAATCTATTCAGAGAGATTATATGCAATTCATAAAACGAATATTTATTCATTTAAATTTTTACTATATGGCAGATATTTACAGTTACGATAATTCACTTTAGTGTAAATTCTGAAAACATGATTAGTATATTATATTTCTGGGTCATGGAGGACATAAAACAATTCTTTTTTCCATAAAAATATTGTTTCACATGCTATTGAAATGCATAGATTTACACATTGTATCGAAAGTTTTCTCTGCTCCATAGTTTCCCTATGACTGATACCACTTTGAATGCTTTGAAAGACAAATTCTCCCTTGAATGCCCAAATCAATGTCTATTAAGGAAAGGAAAAAAAAGGTTAAAAAAAACCAATCCACAAAAATGCACATACTTATTTTGACAAAAATAATACTTAAAAGGTTTATAAATATTTAAATGTCAACAACTATTATATTAAACAACCTAATTCTGAGTCATATAGAGAAATGTGTTGGAATGAAATTCAAAGCTCCAGTCATACCAATAGTTAAAATTATGCCATTTTTTAATATTCTGACTTAAAATTGATGAAATTACCACATGTTATGTATAGCTTTCAATCTGAGAAAGAATATGAATAATCTATTCCAAAACTAAGGGTTAGTTATCAATAAGAAGTCTGATTCAAAGTGTAATTCATTTTTATCACAAAATAAATGGAAAACAGATAGGTAGAACAGAAACTATAAGAGATTTTGGGATATGTTATGATTCGAAGTTCAGATTTGCAAACCACTGCAATGAAGTCATCTTGTCATCTCACAAGCTAGTAGGATTCCTACTACGAGCAGCTTTAACCTTCAGTGACAATGATCTGAAAGTGTTCTACCTCACACTGGTCAACTAGAATTTGCTTGTGTTTTATGATCACCCATGTATAAAAATAGCATAATAATTCTTGAGCATGTGCAAAAAAGATTCTTGCAGGCACTCTATTTTTGAGATTATGGATATGGTGCATATCCAAACAAAGAAAATTATGTAACTTAAAAAGATACTTAAAACATAGAGCCTGGAAAAAAGAAGACACCAAATTAACTTGCTCTTTTTGTATAATATTAAATAATGGTGAAGACAGTCTCTTTCTCATATATCAGGAAGAATATGCTGATATGGCAAAATATATTTTGATGAAGTTTGTGACTTGCATTTTAGAAGCTTATATGTTTATTTAATTCATTGAGTACATTAAAACCCTCTTCTTTGTCTCTGTAAATATTTGACAGCTGAAAATATTGGGTATCAAAGATATTCATTTGAAGAAAACAAATTAGTGTTGATGCCACAGCTAGTGTTACTTTCCTTATACATAGGTATGGGCTATTTAATTGACCAATTGAACTGTCAAACCACTTAACTTATTTTTTAAAATCTAAATCTAAAATAGGATGGCTCATGCATTGACCATTTGAATATTGCAAGATTAAATAAGAACTGGCACTCTTAATGCATAGATTCCTCATGCATAGAACTCTTAAAACTGACATTTTATTCCATCCCTCTTACCTTCCAATTTGTAATAATCAGGATCAACAATGCGAAAATACTGCTGAGCTTTATGTCGAGCACTTTGGTCAGAATCAAGATACAATATTGATTTTAGCAGTTCAATCATTTCCTCTCGATTTTCATGCCACATTGTGGCACATGCATATATTCTTGTTATTCGATCTGACGATTTAATATTACTGGAACCAGTGGATTGTGAACCAAGCATATTCTGAGAAAAGTCATCCATACTCCAATATTCTTCCAAATCCTACATATTGGTGGTAGAAAGTTTTCAATGAGGAAAGTTTAAAAGAAAGCATCCTAAGATAACTATAATAAATCATATTTTTAAATTATTAGTTGTTACTATATAAGCATGCATGTAACATAAGCTTTAACAATTACCTCATTTATCAAGTCAGGCTCATCATCCTGTCTCCGATTAAGGGCCATTGATTGGTCAGTTACAACTGCAGAGTATAGTGGGATGACAAAAAGTTTATCTGTGGATGATACTCTGTCACATTTTGGGGACCATATATGAAAAGTTATCCAAGCTTGAGATAGCAGCCATAGAACCCACAACCAAACATGCTGATATAAAAACAAATCAATTTCCTCATCATTGGTCAAAGAAGGTGAACTTTTATTAACAGGTTTAAGAAATGGAATACTATTTTTGTTATAAATGTTCCACAATTGATTACAATATTACTTGTACAGATATTCGGATTGATTAGATCCCAATAATTAAGCAACAATATATATTTTAAAAACGTTGGACATCATTTCTTACCTTCTGTGACAGGAATTCAGACAGCATATACATCGAAGGAACATTAAAAAATAAATGATTTGGAATTATTCCATAGAAGGCACAAGCATCTTCAGTATGCTCAGTGCAGAACACAATCAGCAAGGTAACTGTGGTTGGTACAGTAATATTCAGTGGGAATGCAAAACTAAATGGTTGAATGCATATCTTGCAGGCAAATTTTCCTAATAAGAGGAGAAGAATGGGAAAAAGTGAATAACATGTTATTAGTGACAAACCTGGAAGAGAAAAATGTTGAAATACTTGATTTACCTACTGATACTTCTGCGTAAGAACTAATTTTAGTTATTACTAGTGTCATTACATTGACGGATGAAAAATAGGACATATGAAGCTGTGATTTTTATCTCATTTTCCAATGCCTGTATCTCCTCATGTAATAATGGATAAATTATTATTAATCTGAAGGTGATTTACTGGGAGATAAAGCAAAGGCATGTTTGAGGTTAGCTTAAATGGTCAAGTTTTATCAATTACTTGAAGCTAGAAGGGATAAACACCCCTTGGTATCTTTGTCCATTTTTTCTGTAATACCTAAATTTAATATTATTCTTATTGAAAATTCTATATTATCAGGCATAACAATGTGGAAATCCATTTCTGAGAAAAGGAATAACGTACTCTGTATTTTTCCACTTGATTTTTAATTTGGTACAACTAGTTTCAACGCTACGGCGTCATCATCAGGTACCTAGTTGTACCAAATTAAAAATCAAGTGGAAAAATACGGAGTACGTTGTTCCTTTTCTCAGAAATGGATTTCCACATAGTTATGCCTGATAATATACAATAGGTATTAAATTGTATGAAACAATTTGTAATCAGCCATAATAAGCCTATTAGGATAATAAGCCTAATTTACCATACATAATTTCTTGAAGATTAGAACAAAACTTGTTACAATTTATATAAGTTTTTACAATATATGCATCAAACAAAAATGTATTACAAATAACTACAGCAAATTAATTGATTATATGAAACAATTGTTCTCGTGGGATGAATAAATATCATTCAATCAGATTTGAATATAGAAATTAGTTTTACAGTAATACATTGACACAGCCTTATAAATGGAAATATTCTTGGATAAAAACACTATTGGCATTACTTATTTCTTTAATAATGGCTAAACCTTGCATTTTTTTACTAAGAGAAATTATTGATAGAATAACGCTCTAATCTGCAAGTGCAACAGTCAAAAGTTTTTAACAAGCACATTAAAATGTTATATAAACTGTACTCAAAAACTTACCAAAGTAAACATTAGTATTCTTCAAAATATGTCAAAAACTAAAGTATAGCTCCTTTTCCTAAACATCAATCCTTTCAAAGCAGATGTCAGATTGTACAGGGTGTGGCACTTAAATCCGGACAAATTTCAATTTGAATTACCACCATATCGTAGTTTTGTCAGAGGTCGCAATAGGTGTTCTTGAAAGCCATAGGCGTCTAGTCAACAGTCGTAATCTCAAAATGGCCAATATGTTACGTACAAGTGTGGAGTACAACCGACGAGCGGCGATTATTGAAAGTCTTCGTGCTGGACATCAGGAGACTGAAATCATTCAATTCTTCGGGTATCCCAGATCAACTGTTTACGATATTGTGAATAAGTACAATGCTTCTGAGGAGTCTGGGGAAGGTTCCCCTAACCCAGCGAGAAAATCTGATTCGAGGGAATGCATGTCACGAACGGCAGTAGTTGTGGAAAGAGATCAGGCACTGATTGTTGAGGAAATTGTCGTCGGTGTTGAGTGTCAGCGAGTGAACAATGCGTCGGATTGCAGAGGAGGACTTATGTTACAAGTCGTACACAATAAAGGTGTGACAGATGCTGTCTGAAGCTGCCAAAACAAAGCGGGTTGCTCATTGCAAACTGTTATAGAGTTCGTTGAAAAACTAAGTGGCCCTGGCGAATCAGATTCTTTTCTGATGAAAAAATTTTCACTGTTGACACAAAAGTCAACCAGAAAAATGATCGCTGGCTCACCCAGGACCCCGAGGACATCCTGATTGTTGCACGAACAAAATTTCCGGTTAGCGTTTATGTCTTCGGTGTTGTGTCAAATGAAGATGATATCATGCCGCCACATTTCTTTGAAAAAAACAAACCATGAATAAAGAAGTGTATCTGCATGTTTTGAACAATGTTGTGAAACCGTGGATGATAACTGTGGCCTTGGGAAGGCAATAAGTATTTCAGCAGGACGGTGCACCAGCAATTAGTTCAAAACTGGCTGTCACATAACTTGGATATGTTCTGGACTAAGGAGTTTTGGCCCCCGAATCGCCCGGATTAAAACCCCCTTGATTTTTATGTTTGGAGTATAGTCAAAAAGGTTACTGACAAGACGAGACACCCTAATGACGCATTCCTACGCAATGCTATCGAAGCAGCATTTAGAAATATGGACAGCGCTGTTTTAAAGAGAGCGTGCGAGCGCTTCAGGCCGAGGATGGAGGTGGTCATTGCAGCTGAAGGAGGTTATTCTTGACTGGTACCACAATTTCTATGTAAAAGAATTTTCTGTTTCATTTATATTTTGTGTGAATAAATTTGGATTAAAAAAAATTTTAATTTGCCCGGATTTAAGTACCGCACCTTGTAGGCACCGTATCCTCTTTTGGGGCTCAACTTATAAGACATTGTCCATTTTCAGAGTTCAAAAAAGAGCCATTCGGCTCATGCCAAACATGATGCCCCTTGCCATCCCTTGTTTAAGGATTTGGACCTATTGCTAGTGCTGAGTGTCTAAATTTTTCATGTACTTGTTTATACAAAAAGAAATCAATCCAATTTGTAAGAAACTGTGATATTCATGAATATTCAGGTTATGGGAGGTGCAGCAGAATGATCAGCTGCATGTCCCATATGTACGTACAAGGAATGCAGGTGTAGGTCCAAACTTTATGGGCCTTCAAATTTATAACAAGCTTCCAGCTGAGATTAAGACTCAAAAAAGTATGGCTGCATTTAAAGCTAATTTGCTTAGCTACCTGAAATTAAAAATGTTTTATTCCATTGCTGAATTTTGTAATAATGTCTGACATGTTGTGTGTGTCTTGTATCCATTGTATATATATTTGGGACTGTATCCTGACATGTCTTATATCAAGTGTAACAGTTGTAACAACTTGATTCCTGGACAAAAAAAAACAATCATTCCAGACTATTCAGTTCATAAATATATGCTATAATCTGTTTTGGTTTATTTGTGGGGGTTGCACAGGTGCCAATTCTAATATAAACAATGTACAATGACAACTATTAACAGCTAACAAAGGGAACAAGTAATTTGAAAAATACTTAGAGGCATTTTAAAAATATAAGACATGCAAGAAAATTACCTTATTTCAATCAAAATCCCACTGGTATTTCTGGACTTATTAGGAATGCATGATCCAGTACCAAGGAAAAGAATTCTTGGAAATAAATTTTCAGATGCAGGAATGTTTCCTAACTTCTTTTTCAACTCTTCAAAGGACTCTATGAATCCATCTACTGCCATTGTTTCGTCAATAAACTCTTGGAGGTCCATTTTAAGTGAGGCAGAACTGCAATGTAAATATCCACGATAGAAGCTGACAGCATAAAAGAACATCCATCACTAGGGAAGAATCAGCGTACAATAAAAATTGCAGAATGGTTAGGAAATAATGGTAGTCAACTAGCATCTAATTCATGTTTATGAAATAGTTTGCTATATTAATGGATATAATTTTTCAGTCTACTACCAAAATCACACATGAAGAGAAAAAGGCATGGTTGAACATGATAGAATGATTGCACCCTCCAAAGGAGTCCTCATTTTTAGTGATCAATATGTTGGAATAGCTGAAAAAGGTGAAGCTTGGAAGTGTGAGAAGGAAAAGTTACAGCTAATTGGAATTCACCTCAAAGGTACAGATACTGAGAGAAAATTGTGAAATTGGAAGAGCTAGAGATAGACAGATTTATTTGTCATATACCAAATATACATCTGCATCGGAGTTGTCATGAAATAGAGTCATTTATGAAAGAGTAAAGATAGGCAGTGATAATAGATAAAACAGCTTAGAGACAAAAATATTTACACTGAATTAGCACACAGTTAAACTAAATTTACACATTTCATTTCACAAACAATTTTATCTTTATGGTATTCTTGAATACTGTAATGGCATTTAAAAAAATTTATTTTCTTGCAACATGTTTCCTCTATCTATGAAGAAACTTTATTAACCCCTGGACTTACACAGACGATGTTTTTCCCATCATAATTTTTTTTTACCTTTATTAAAAACACAAATGACCTATAATTTTATTATTTTGTGTGTACAATGTTTTCTGGTATCCTTGCACATATTCCACATAAATAGTATGAGGGTAGTCTGAAAAGTTTCCGACTCAACAAAGATACAAGACATTTTTTCTGAAAATTTTTATTTATTTTTCAAGATAGTCTCCTTGTAACTCTACACACTTCTCCCAGCGATGCTCCCATCTCTGTAACCCGTCCAAAAAGTACTTGGCGTTTTTCTCTGCAAAATAATTGTTCACGAAGGTGATTGCCTCTTCATTTGACGAAAATCTCTGTCCTCCGAGCG